>JAVTVY010034337.1:0-13817 GCA_036873755.1 Hanleya hanleyi
TAGGGTAGGCATTAGGACTCCGACGCGAACTGAACTCTTGGAAATCCCCACCCCAGTTGAAATCCTGCCTATATTAAGATGGATGGGCACTGCCCAAGTCAGAATCACCAGTGATTTTCATCAAAAATCACCAGAAATTTTCATCAAAAGTAGGTCAGCTCAGAACTTGTTGGTAACAGTCTCCTAATGCGCCTTCATTCAAAAATAAATAACGATCGCCGATTTAATTTTATAATTTTTTAACTAAAGGAAACAGATTGAATAATAAAAAGTTCAGTAGATTTCAAGCTTTACGTGTGAAAATACATTTACATCTCTTTAATGGTTTTCAGTGCCCTTGTTCAGGATCAAAACAACTTTTTGAATCGCACTATTTTCCCAATAATACAACAAATTTTTATATATAGTACTATAGTAGAAAGGTAGCATTTATGTAGTTTACGGTAATTCAACTCAAGACCAACACCTTCTCTGCACAAGATAATAATGATTCTATGTCATTCTCCTGAGCATAACCGGTACAAAGACGAATAAATAGCGTCTCTACATCACATTGTTATCTAGATAGATGAGACAACACATTTTGGGTATCGGCAATCTGATGAATGTACTATTCCGGTTTTCTTGTTTCACATTATATTCTATGGCGGTTGATCGGTGATTTTCTTCATTGATAAACGTTAAACCACCTCAGCTTCGTTGTGTGAATCGGAATTGCATTGCTGTGACACACCAACACACTCCGTGGCAGTGATTCTGTATCCCTAATCAAGGAATCAAAATGGATCAAGATTTGAAATGACAAGAAAAATTTAGACATATGTTGTTTACACATGTAATTTTTTGTTTAAATTATATCCAAGTGTGATATATAGTCAATATTTAAGAGGTACAAAAAAACCTCAAAGTATGTGCTCATATTTTCACATCATGATCAAAGTTACTTTATCTAGTTAAATTTTACCCAAAGAAAATAAATTAAGACCCTTTAAACATGCCGTCATGGCTTTGTTTCACCCTCAGTAAACTTTTATCATTGTTGCTCACACAGACTAATCTGAAGGATGATACCACATCTTTCTTTCTTCTGCTGGATTATTGCACCAGGCTGACTTAATTGGTTGATGTAGGATATTTCACCACCAGTGGGTAATTTGACCTGAATTTGACGCCTGATGTGGTCTGTGATGAAATGTTTGGATGTGAAATAGGATACACGTTAAAGGCCACAGTTTACATATATCTATAACAATATACTGAATTGTGTGTATTGAGGCTGGCAAGTTGGTAATAGCAGTGGAGATAAATGCACTAACAAATGATGGAAAATTAGCATTTCCTATTTCATAAAAACAATTACGGATGGCATATCCCACCAGATTTTGCACTGTGTTATATATACAATGAAACATACAGCCAAGGGTTCCCGATGGGCATGACAGTGTACTCGATGAGCCATCAATAAATAATATAAAAAAAATAGTTATAAATCAAATTTTCATCAGAATTCGGTCAGCTCAGAACTTGCTGGTAACAATGCCCTAATGCACGTTCATGCCAAAAATCAAGGTTCTAATGTCAACGGTTCTCCTTATTTTGCCGACGAAAGGATTCGGATGGACTGACTGGCTGACTCACTCACTCATTACCGGACAATTTGCGATCTGTAGCCTACTTCGTAGGAATATACCGGTACGACTGCTGTTCAATATTGTGACCTAGAAAATTTCAGGATAGATCACTATAGGTAATTATTAAGAGAACTTGACACGCCAGGGATATATGTAATAGGAGATACCGCTTTCCAACGTGACTTGACATGTTAGCATATGGAACAATGGCCGACCACTTCTCCATATGCTACTATTGAAAATCCCGTAAATTCACGTCACTTCGTCTTACACGTCGGCTCTCAACATAGTTTTTCCCAAGAGCATATGTCTGTTATTCACCTTGGGTAAATCCGCATGAAAATGGAAGTCTTTAAAAGGAAGCATTGTGCCAAATATCGAGACTCTAGGTCAATTTCTTCTTCAAACATTGTGTCCACAAGCATATTTCGTTTCTACTAATGGCACATGTGACCTTTGGAACAGGACAAGGTCAGTGCAGAATAGAACCGATACAGTATTTTTATCAAAGATGGAGACTACAATTTTCCTTTGGATATTGTTCACAAGAATGTGCATTCTTTTATTAACCGGTGACCTTGAAAATAGGTTACAGTCAGTAAGGGGGCATTGTGCCAAAGAGCAAGACTCAATTCATTTTGTTTTTTTCAGATACTGTTGACAAGCATATATACATGCTATTCATATTTTGACTGTTGAACTTTGATAATAGGTCAAGGTCAGTGGAGTGAACTCGACCATCTCTTGCACCGATAGAAATATAGTTTTTGATTGCCCGTCATTGGCAAACAAAATCATGAATTTCTATACGAATATTTTCATCATGTTATATCTTGTTCGATAGCTTGCAATATCGTCTTTGGAACTACGTAGGCGATTATAAGTATACCTTCGCTTCATTCATGTTCAAAACAGTGTTGATACCAGCTTGGGATTGTTAAAATGCCGGTGCAGTGGGAGTTAAAGCACTCATAAGGAAGTGTGACAAAGATCCAGACAGAACATAGATTTATCCTACAGAAACTATTCACAAGTGTTTCGAACTTTGACCTCGGTGATCTTTGAAACTAAGTCAACGATAGGACCTTATGGATAAGGTTACTTAGCTCGTCTTACTTATGTGGTCACGACTGTAAAACTGGATGAGAAGAGAAACATTGATGCAAGTACATTACCGAGAATTTATACCAGAAGTGCGGAAGAGACTGCAGTGGTGCTGGCCCTGGTGATGTTTGCATTGTGTGTCAGGCAGTTCTCAGTGATAAAACTTTGATGGATTCCATCTGTTCAGGACCCGAAGCAAATGATCGTTAAATGAACCATAACGGAATGGGAAAAATTAGAACTGATCAGTGGCGTTCTGCCCCACCATACGCAGTCGAGTCATGAAAACAGACATCAAATGAATGTCCATTGTGTTTGTCGAGATAAGGTACTTCACAGCCTTTGCGACGAAATGGGAATTAAGGGTGATATTAATGGGTATTAGAGATGGGATTAAAGGGTATCAGAAATTGGATTAATGAGTATCAGGAATGGGATTCATAGTTATCAGGGATGGGATTAAAGGGTATCAGGGATGGAATTTTTCTGACCACGCTGGACATCTGATGTGGATGAGACGGTCTTCTAGTACGCGTGCCCTCATAAGATCCTCTGATCTTCCTATGTCATGCTAGTACAGTGGGGTTGGGCATCCTCCTATATGGTTAGCTTCTGGAAATTTGATGGAGCATTAGTCAGTCTAAATGGCATAAGATCACATTCGTAAAAGCCAAATGCTCTGACAATGCTTACGAGCCTCCTCAACTTGCCATTATCTACAATGAAGTTGAAACAGCTGAACAACTTTCTACTTGTCAATGCATCAACAGCGCTTGTTAAGGTGCAACAGATGTTTGCTAAGCCAGGAATGACGCCTGTTTGGCAACTTAAAGTTTATCTGTTGCAAATCAGGATAGGCGTCACATTTTTTTTCCTACCAGACATTTTTTTCTTTTTACAAACATATGCTCCTCAAAATGCTGCTTCGTGTAGAAGCTATTCTTCACGACGACCTTGGCATTTACAATGAAACCTCCACAAAGTAAAGTATGTAGCAACAGTATCAAACTGCGGACACGAAAGAGGTTTCGGCTTCCAAAGACATCATTATGGTTCCTAATGATAACAGTTCATGTATTGTCAGTAAAAAAATTGGAGCGATATGCAAGAGGTGGGAAAAATTGATGTCTGTCGACTAAAAAGCAACCATAGGACTCGTACAGGAAAGCATCCCTCTGCACCTCACATTCAGAACCGAGAATACGATGGATTCTCAGACGTAGCCTTAATATCACAGCTGCGCATTTATTGCAGATGTTCATGTGGAGACTGAAGTATCCACAAGGCTACTATCACAGGCTTAAGCGAAATCAGATCACTAGCTCGGGAGCTGTGATGACAGGTCAGCTAAACTCATATGATGTTAATAGACGAGCATCGTGAACGTCTGGTGGAGTAAACGCTTCAACATGGGGTAAACCTGGTAAATGCAAGAATACCCAGAAAAACTAACCAGTAATTCCCGACGTCATATGGCTTAAATTTCACAACATAAAATCAATCCACAGAAGAGAGAATGCAATACTTACAGGTTTATTCAGTTTGTTTATTATTCAGTTTGATGAGACGAATGTAGACAATGAATGTACAATTTGTTCTTAATAATTATCAAATCAAGTATTTGTAGTTTCAGGACATGATTGTTTGGAGACCAAAGTGAGAAATCAGACAAGCAAAAATGTGTTAAACCATGGGGACAATTATAAAGAGGAATCCTAATATGTATGACACACTCCTGTGTTTCTAAGTGTGGACATCGTGGATGTCTCACGTGTCCACTCTTTAATACGTCAGCTTCATTTAGTTCCGCGTTAACTGGTAACTCATATTCTGTCAACTCGTATGTTGATCTTAGTTGTTCTACTACAAACTGTATTTATTTAGTTTCCTGTAAGAAGTGTGGTCAACAGTATGTTGCCAAGACCACCCAAAGACTCCATCTTAGGGTGAACGGTCACAGAAAATCCGTTAGGAAAAAGCAATTGCTTATAGGTAGACATTTTTCTGGACCCGACCATGGCTGGGATAACTTTAGTATTCAGATCATAGACGTCGTCTATCCATCTACTAAGGATTCCCCCTTTGGATTTGAGAGAAAAATCCGAGAGCGGGAATTATTCTGGATGCTAGAACTTGGGTCAGTGTTTCCGTTTGGTTTAAATGATAATGTCAGTGGGTTCGGCAATGCTACAAACCGCCGTTCAAATATATCCAACATTATCCAACTATTTAAACCCCATCAACGGAGACAACGCAGCCATGGTTGGCGAAAGTTTAATAGTTCGATGATTCACGATCATATCACTTTAAATTACTTAGTTGGTTTAACTAACGCACCCAATAGTATACATAGCTTACGTACAGTTCTGTATGCGTTACCTCTGACAGCTTTAAATCAAATAGCCAGAGATATACAACAATCTGCGTCTTCAGGAAATATAATACCATCAAAAATCAGTAAAGTATGTCAAGATATAGCGTATTTTCGGTTGTATCGTCCAGTGAACATAATCGAAACATCTCAAGATTGGCTTTTCTTGAAACTCAACTACTTAGATAAAGGACTGGACATCATTAATTTACCTCGAATCCTGAATGATCCAGAGGTACGCAACGCTGTACCAAACTATTTCAAGTTCACAGAACCTCCTTGCATTTCATATAAGTATACTAAATCTATAGCCACCAAAATATTCAATTACTCCAATGCTGTCAAGGAGTTTGACTGGAACTTATACATGTCAGGAGGCTATAGTTGTGATTGTGAATTATCGAACTTTATCTATACACCATGCAAACATATTGTGACTGGTGACCTTGATGTGGTGAGTGATAAGGATCTGAAATTACTCCTGATGAAAGGACCTAAATATAGAGAGCCAAGAAGAATAAATCTGAAGGCCGACCAGAAGATAGTCCTGTCCGCATTAGAACAGTACGTTATTGATTGGTCTAAGCGAGAAAAAGTTGAACCTACAGTACTCGCTGATTGGCTGGACCTAACCAAGAGCAAGGTCGTTGAAACAATCCGCCATATTGACAGAAGTACTCTTCCCCAAGCAAAACAAGTACTGAGAAACCTCAATTCGCAAGAAGTTCTAGCAAATCTCCAGAGTAAATTCGTCATAGTCCCAGCAGACAAAGCTCCGAATAATATAATATTCATATGTAAATATTACTATTACCAGGTGCTGGTTAAAGAATTGAGTGTAGACATATCTTCATCAAATACGTCTACTTACTCCCAAACTGCATTTACTCTGGAAGATTTATTTAACAATCACAAAAAGTTTCTCAGGGAAAGAGGTATTTGTCTTCCAACCAATCATAACGACATACCAAAAATATACTGGACTCCCAAAATGCATAAATCACCATACAAAGCTAGATTCATAGCTGGTTCTAGAAGCTGCACCACCAAGCTTCTTTCAACCCTATTAACGAGGGCCCTTCAGGAGGTAAAAGCATTTTGGGAAAGGTATTGCGCCACTATTTCTAAGAACTCTGGCGTTGAATGTATGTGGATATTGAAAAACTCAAAATGTCTTACGGAAGAACTTGATGCTAAAGGTCACATACCGTACAGACATGTATCCACATGGGATTTCTCGACTCTCTATACTACAATCCCTCATCAGGACCTTATTGACCGTATAAGTTCATTAATAGTATCTGTGTTCAAGAAAACTGATCGTAGATATATTAATGTCGGAAGCCATAAAGCATTCTTTAGCTCGACTACATACAAGAGATATCATTCATGGGATGTTTCTTTGTTTATAGAGTTGCTTGAATTTCTCATTAAAAATATCTATGTGAAATTTGGCAACACAATATATCAGCAGCATATAGGTATTCCAATGGGTACTAATTGTGCACCCCTGTTGACTGACCTGTATCTGTTCTCTTATGAATATGACTATATGCAGGCGCTTTCAAAAACCGATCCATTCAAAGCCCGTTCCTTCTCATTCACCAAACGCTATATAGACGATCTTCTCGCTGTGGATAATCGCTATATAAATGACGCAGTGAAGGATATATATCCACCTTCACTGGATTTGAAGGAAACTACAGATAGCCCTACAGGCACATCTTATTTAGATCTCTATATTTATAAAAATGAAGCGGGCATTCTCTCTCGTCGACTTTATGACAAAAGAGATGATTACAATTTCGACATCGTAAACTATCCCTTTCTGGATAGTAATATTCCAGTGGGACCTGCATATGGCGTATACATATCTCGCTTAGTAGCATTTGCTAGATCCTGTGTTAAATGTGATGATTTTAATCAACGTCACAAAACATTGTTGCAGAAACTTATAAAACAGGGCTACTCCACCAAGCGCCTCCACTCAAAGTTTCTCAAATTTGGCGATACATATCGCATGCTGATAGCAAAATACGAACGTAGCGTGCAAGATCTATGGCGCTACGTTTCGTAGCTTGTGTCTAATTCCGCTTAACCCGGGGCTAGGGGCCGTATGAACCCATGTACTTCAAGATCCTCATGGTACTCATATGAACAGTCACAATCAAAGCGTGACTGAGATACATCATTCTTTAGATGACTTTACAACGAATATTATGGATTAAGAATACTGATCAGCGATACGGATTTGATATTTTTGGAACATCATAATGTCTTGCCGGCATCATTGAAAACTGTTGACCGCTTCTCTCTTGCAGGAAGCAAGCCTATGTTTATGTATACTATGATTGTCTTTTTGAATTTGGTGCTAATACTGTTATATGGAATATGGAATAGGTCTTTGGATTATGGACGCGGATATTCTCTAATGGACGACGGCTGGATTATGAATGACGGACTAGACGCTTGTAATCTGTAAAATGAAAATATAACCATCTCTAACATAATTGACAAAAATTCATTAAAACAGTAAAATGGTTAACAAACAACTGCTAAACATGTTAATAAGAGCAATGATGTCAAACTTCGTAACATCTGCATGAATAGAACCCCCCCCCCACACACACTTCTCCATGGAAGATTATGAGTGGACTCACAAAGTATGGCCCATGGTTTGGAAAGCTCATGTTTGTTGATGTTTTTCTTTTTTAAAGATTGCATTACAATGATTCATGACTGCATGCAATCTATCCACAAGATAATAATGTATCAAATTAACCTTGTAGGTGCAAACACAGGTTAGCACGGTTACTACAACAAAGGAAAGAACGTAACCTTCGAGCAAAACTTCAGGAGTTATAACCTTTAGCGGATGTTCAAAATATGCAGACAAATAGGTGTAATAGTCATTAGAATTTCGTACTGTGACGAGACAGTACATGTATCTTGGATACTGCTGCTCTGATTCTACAAGGACCTTATCATCCCCCAACTCTCCATTAGTTTGGGGAACGTTTTACTATGGTGGAGGCCATTTAATTCAAATCCCATCTGAGGTAGATATTTAATGACAGTACAGCATTTAATACCCCTACCTCCCCCCCCCCCCCAAAAACAAGATGTCAAAGTAACGGACTGAAAATCTAATGAGGTCAACTACAGTTAGATATGATGATCACAACTGTATTTCTGTATGTTGATTAGCTTTTGTGTAATCCTGCTAACAAGGTTTGATGTCCAAACTTGGGTAGAAACCTGAACAAGTAAAACATGAACCATGCAAAGCACTGAGAACCCCTCATTTTTGGGTGTATTTAAATAGTGTGTTGTTTAAAGAATGAGCATTTGGTGGCAATAAGCAGTTTGTGATAATGTTCACCAACCGAACAGTTGATACATGTGTGATCGAAGTTTGAGGCTCCTAGCCATAGTCATTCTTCAGATATGGTGGTAACAATAAAACAGATAGACGGACATATACAAACAAGATAACAATACCCCAAAGCCAGATTTAGCAATAGCCTAAGAATAGATGTGCATCTGGTGTAAGTTCATTGAGCCTTGGCCTTATCATTCTTGAGATGCGTTGGTAAAAACAACTGATGACAACTTTGACCTGGTGACCCAGAAAAATATGGGTCAATCTGAGAGATTTTCAATAGACTTGTTTTACCCGACCACATGCATATGTGAGCCAAGATTGGTGTTCCTAGACAGTCATTCTGGAGATATGGTGGTAATGAGAAAACAGACATACATACATGATGACAATACTCCAAACATGCCAAAGGCAATTTTAATAATATTTTATTGCCAGATGTATGTCTGGTATAGGATTAGTGAGTCTAAACCTTATCCTTCTTGAGATATGGTCATAAGAAGCAATTTGTGACAAGTTGCCATAATTTGACTTGATGACCTAGAAAATCTGGGTCAATTTCACTGATTTTCAATAGTGAGAGAGCGAGTGAATAGAATTTAACGTCGCTTTCAACAATATTTCAGCTATATCGTGACGAACCAACTAAGCACCACCCAGCCTAGTTGCGTTCCTGCTACTTCAAAGAAGAAATTCAAAGAAGAAATCTTTGAAGCAGCATGAAACCAGACACCCTCCATCTACCCTATAAAACACTGCGGACAGCACACAAGACACAGACAGGATGCTTACATGGTGCAATAAAGACAAGTGATATACAGTGCTAGACGTCACATTATGAAGTTCCTCTTGCTTCTCAGCAAAATGCATTGAAGCAACAGGAACCCGTGCCCACCCAACCACCTGCCTGATTTTCAATAGGCTTCTGCTCTGTGACCATACGCATGTGTGATATAAGTCATTCTTGAGATACTGTGTTAACATGAAACCGGAGACATGACGACGACAATACCCCAAGGCCAATTTAGCCGAGAAGTACAAATTAACAGACTGAAAATCCAATCAGGTCATCTAAAGGTGGACTTGAAAAGATGTGGAAAATTTTGTTGTTGTTTATTGAACAGTTCTTGTGTAATCCTCCTATCAAAAGTTGGGACACTAGGACAAATGGACAGGTGCAAAGTCAGACGATATGCTGCATTCGCTGGTTTGCGTCCTGATTAGTCATTGATTTAGATGTGACATTCGCATGATCTCCCCCATGTATTGAGTATTTTCCCAAATGACCGACTAATATTGCAGAACCACTCAATCCACAAACTACTATCCAGGGCCTATTCATTGCATGGAGGTCATTGAACATGGAGATTATAACGATGATCTATCTAAATCAGTGACATGTGGTAATCTCTCTAATAATTCAATCACAGGAAGTGAAATTTCCCACCATGAAATCTGGGAGTGATCATATATATTACAACATAAAGATGACAAAATGGTTCAAAATCATGAAATACTCTATTATTTCTTTGTTATTTCGATGATTATAGAGGGTGTACATATTTATTAGAACCACCGATTGAATTTTGTCCCCAAAATTGGGAGTGATTAAATTTTGATAGGGGGATTGAATTATTAGAGGGATTGCCATGCCAGACATGAGTAATTTTTCCAACCTGATTTTAATCAGATTGGTGTTGGAGCCTTGTCTCAGTGTATGATCTGTCCGAAAACTTGCCTCTGAGTTTGGTGCTCGTATATATCAAAGCTTGAATTATGCAAGTCATGTAAATTTCAGCAGGGAAAGTGGCTGGAGCATATCATCCTCCATGCATACATGTACATATTATGATGTTACAATTGCCTGCAGCAAGCAATTACTGACCAGAATGAATATGAAATGATTTTAAAGTGAAAACAAATTTAAATCGTTGTCAGCGGAATTTGAAATCATGACTAAATGCGCTGATGCCCTTCTGACTCAGAAAGTTATGATCGCCCATAGATAATTTACACTTGTAGATTGTCCATATGATGACCAACCTTCTCTTTTGGTGTTGCATCGTGTGTAACTGACTTTATTTTGAAGAAATGATTATCTGGTACAGCGTAATGCCAGCCACTGAGCAAATATGAAAAAGAAATGATTTTGCGAGAGGTCGTCAGTGCAATTTGAATCCATGACCCCAGCTGAACCTGCTGGTGTGTTGTTCAAGTCAAGCTGTACAGCCCATAGGTATGCCCTGTCCCTGTGATGACTAATCTTCTCTCAGAATGACCAGAATGGGTAATACAATCATAAAGCACTCAAAAATGATACTGAACATTGTTTCAGAATAATACACATCCCGAAGAATGATTTTCGGGGCTGCAAAACTCAGCCATTGTTATTGTCACTCATTGTACAAGTATGACATATTTGGATTTACACAGCTAACTAAAGTGCTAGTCCACGGGCGATACAAAACTTTTCATACCGAGTGAAAATAAAATAGCAGCTTTGTAGTACAGCAAAAATAACAATGCAATTGTTCAACAAATATCTCGTCTCATTCACTAACATTGTGAACCAATATAAACAGATAGACACGAATACGGTAACATGTTCACTCCACATGTTATAAGCCCTACTAACAAAATATGGCATACATAATATGTGAGCTAACTAATTCAAGTCCTCATAATTGAAGACTGAGAATGAAGAATACAATAATCTTTCTCATAAAAAAAAACCTTCTTCAGCATAAGTATGATGTAAATCCGGCATATTTAACCACTAAAAGAATCAGCATTACTCTCTCAAAACTCAGCAATACTTGGGGAAACTCAAGTATATCACAAAATTATAATATAAACAAAACAGTCAAAAATAGATGTTCCTCTTCATTTAATCAGGCCTAATCCAGACAAAACATTTTGAAGTATCAGTAACCACTTAACTACTTTGGAGCAGCAAAGCAAATAAAATGTTCTCCCATGCCTTCACAGCATGATAAAAACCTACTCCAAATGTGGACTGACAAAAGGAGTAGGCTAATAATAGTGTAGACCAGGAAATAAAATTCCATATCAATAATAAAGCTTAGCACTTTTTAAGACAACCAATATATACAAAAACAGTAGATATCTGTTCAGACTGCTGGTATTTCAGAGCACAGCTGGCACATTTTAACAAATATTAAGCATAAAGCATAGATACCTGTGGGTTCTATCCAGCCACTCGTCATCATGCAAGCTTCAATAAAGTATATAGTTAACTTTATCTTGTTCCGAGATAGACAACATGCCTGGCCATGCACAACAACAAAATCACCTACATACACAGGTCAGATCATATAATAGGCTGGAATATCCGCTTACTATTACCACCATCAAAATGTTGCCTTAGATTGCCTTAATTTGTGATCAAAAACTCATTTCTTTAGCAGCATATTTCTGAAGTCATCATTGCTCATTCCCGTTCCAGGGTTTTCAGTTTTCTGATCATCTGATCCATTTGATGCTGTCTCAATGTTATTGGATGCAGGTTTGACAGTTTCAACATTTGATCCCGCTTGCTGTGGCTTTCTCACTGCTCTTGGTAGGAGAGCTACTTGAGTTCTGGCTTTCCCACGTCTGTAAACAAAAATTATGATATAATGACATAATGATATGGGGGAAATTGTTGAGCTGGCAGAGAGTAGGTAAATTTGTATGAGCTAGTGTAAAAACTATTTTCTAAAGTATTTCTCAGAAAGTAATCATACTTGATGAGCTTGAAGTGAGTGAGTGAGTGAGTGAATAGAATTTAACGTCGCTTTCAACAATATTTAAGCTATATCACGACGAACCAACTAAGTACCACTCAGCCCAGTTGCGTTCCTGCTGTACATGAACATAACTGAAACTATGCAACGTCAATCTTAATAAATTAAAATCCTATATGCTTCTCTATCGTATGATCGCTACAGGCCCTGTAGGGACCATACGATAGAGAAGCATATAGGATTTTAATTTATTAAGATTGATGCAACGTCTTCTTTAATTAAAGAAGGGCATGATGGCCATCTTGGATAAAAGGTTAAAATTTTCTCAATCATTTTCCTCCAGAACCAGAATAGGTAGAGACATGAACAAAACTATTCTGGAAAGGTAATTGCATATTGAAGGGAGCGAGTGAAAGCTTTTGATGTTAAAGATAATGACAATGAAAAGGATGGACATCAATGCCTCCGCCCTCGATCCAAGAAAAAACATGACCATGATCTAGATAAGACTAATTCAGCTGTGTTGCAACCAGAGACTATGTGATTGGTGACTTAATAGTACTATTAAACTACAGGGGTAAAAGCGTTCGGCGTCCGGGTTTTTCACGTATATTATCGTTCTATTAGCGTTTGAAACGCATTTCAATAGCGTTCTGAACGCGTTTTGTATTCGTTTCGTTTGCTTCTCAAAGAACGCGTTTATACCTCGCAAACGCGTTTGATCATCGGTATGTTCATTTATCTTTCGTTTCGTTTCGCTTTTGAAACGCGTTTCGAAACGCAACGCGTTTTATTGTTGTTGTTAAATAAGCATCACCGTCCACACCACGGTTGCTTCGTCGGGCGAGAATACTCTTTGGTCTTTTTTTATATTTGTACAATGGTTGGGCGACTGACTGTTGATCAAAGCTGCATGGAGTCACGGTAAGGCGAAACGCTTTTTTCGGCGCCTGACTAATCATTTCGCGTGGTACGGGAAGACAAATATTGTTTCGCTTGGCGAACGAACAGATTTAAGCTTGCGTTTGAAACGCGTTTTGATCAAAAGCTGCATGGAGTCAAGGTCAGGCGAAACGCTTTTTCGGCTCGGTATCACACGCCTGACTAATCATTTCGCTTGGTACGGGAAGACATATATTGTTTCGCTTGGTGAACGAAAAGATTTAAGCTTAGCGCAATATATAAACGAAACGTATTACCGGGCACAGAACGTTTTTAACCTTGTATAGTGAAGGCTATGCCACATATATTTATAGCACAGGGATTATAATAGCGACTGGAGAAAGCCCCGACACGAGGGCTTCTTGGCCTGGTTTGCAAAATAAAAACACAAGTTTGCGCGAGTTGAACGAAAAGAGAAATGCGTTCGAAACGCGTTTATAAAACGCGTTCATAAACGCGTTTATAAACGCGTTTCTATCAGCGCAAACGCGTTTGACGAGGGAAACGCGTTTTGATAAAAGAAAAATTAAGCGATATTGAAAGCGTTTCGTTTCCTGTAATCGTTTGGAACGCGTTTGAAACGCGTTTACATTTCGTTCCGTTCGCGTTTCGTTAGGTCAAACTAAACGAAAATAACCGGA
>JAVTVY010034338.1:0-154404 GCA_036873755.1 Hanleya hanleyi
AAATCCTGCCTAAATTAAGATGGGCACAGCCCAAGTCAGAATCACCGGTGATTTTCATCAAAAATCACCAGAAATTTTCATCAAAAGTAGGTCAGCTCAGAAATTGCTGGTAACAGTCCCCTAATGCACCTTCATGCCAAAAATCAAGGTTCTAATGTCAATGGTTCTCCTTATTTTGCCGACGAAAGGATTCGGATGGACTCACTTCACTCTCACTCATTACCGGACAATTTGCAAATGAGAGCTTACTTCGTAGGAACATAATGTTTTTACCAAATACGAACAATACCAATAAAGCCTGGGAACAAAATACATCAGACAAGCGGATTTCACCTTTAGTAATGGCCAGTTATTCGTTGATTGCAAATTTAAGAGTTAAGAATATCTCTTATTAAAGCTTGTCCGGTTGAATATCGCTAGATATTCACGTGGATCTTCTTAAAACTAACACCAGTACGAGGCTTCAGCAAATTAGATGCATCTGTGGCTTATTTGCTCCCGAGCACACCGGACGAAATTTCCTAGATGCATCTCACAGAAATTAACAATTTAAATCAGTGTGCGAAAAATGAACACTATGCAGGCGCACTGAAGAGAAAATATATTTGATGTCGGCATATAGTGAATGATGTTACCACTGTTCTCCTATACCGAGACAAACACACCCAGGCAAATCTCTGTCAAGATTTGATTTGACTGCATTCATTACCAAATTATATTTATTACCATCTGCGCGAACTCAGTCAAATCAAATCTCAAAAGAGATGTCCCTTGGCTTCTTTGGTTTGATGCATAATTGAAGTGGGTGCATCTAGCGCTATAGTGGTTTTACAACTGATATTGAACTGGACATGTGTGGATGATTATTACTGAAAGGATGTGCTCATTTATTGACTTCAGTCTTGTGGAAGAGAATGTGCAACAACAGTGATGCTGATTTATATTTATCACAAAAAATATGAGTTCGTAGGGTTACAGGAAACATAAAATTCATTTTGAATGTCTGTAGGTCCTATAAACAACTGGGAAGCACTTGCATGTCATATAATTTTTATTCTGTCTATTGAAGTCATTTCCAGCATAACAAATGGTGGATTTGGAAAAAAGCTGAAGAAAATAATTAAGAGAGAAAAAAACGTAGGATGTTGTATTACATGGCATCACATTTTTTGGGCCTAATATTTAAGTCCTTTCAGTTTTTCAAGGTTCGGTTTTAAAAGCATTTGGAGGCAATGGACTGCTACACACCTAAAATTAGAGAATATTCTGTCAAATGGCATACCAGTACTCTCTATCCCACATTTCAAAATCTATTTATAACAGTGTTCATGGTACTGCAGAGAAAAACATGTGACTCCACATTCATTGGAAGCCAGTCCACGGATCAAGTCCGTCTGATTCACAATCAGTCCATGTTATAGGCCTACTCCTCTCAGTTCAGATATTAAAGATTCAGTTATTTTAATATTTTGGATGTGTATTATTCCATATATGAAGGCCTGTATCATTCAATACTCTGTTGTTTCTCAAAAAATCATAATGTAAGAGTTAATATGTCCAGTCCACATTGAAGAGAGCATGGGTCTGCATTTTCAAAATGTCTTTTATTTCTGTTTCTCTTCACTTCTGGTATTTCAATCTTCAAGCTGTAAAACAAAACAAATGTAAGTTATGATATATATGAAAAATCTTAAATGACCCATAGAATCACATCAACATAGCAAGTATACTTCGTTCTACCTTTTAAAGAGCTATTTTTTCACTGAAGTCATCTAAATGTCTACTTCACAATTGTCCATATGTGGTGAAATGAGTGATGAATGTTAATTAATATGGATGTAAAACCATTTTTTTCACAAACATGCTACATGAATGATAATTGATTCTTTTGCTATCCAAGATAAATTACCCAAAATTTGCTTGTGATGATAGCTTACATATTGATCTTCTACATTGAATTCTTCAACACATTTTGGGACTGAAACTGTCATTTTCTTGTTTTGTGAAAGATAATCTGCCCATGGGATGAGAAAATTTAACTCATAAATTTTAAAGATTTTTACCCCATGAACCGATTATTTTTCTTGCAATAAGAAAATGACATTTAATGTCCTAGAATATTTTTAAAGAATCAGAATTAGTGATTCTAATACATTAAATATTGAAGGTAAATCTGAAAGCTAGCAGTGTAAATAACTTTGGGGTAATTAGTTAGATATTAAAGACTACGTATTTGTCCACTTATGTCTTATGAAATTACAAGAAAATATATTTATTTCTAGAAACACATCAAAATTCTAGAATAAGCTTACACATCTTTCCAGATTTAATTATCTACATGTAAAAACAAAGTCTTTTGTTTGTTTTTAGAAAACCATTCTTTGATGTAGTTATACATTTGTTCAGTGCCACCCACTGAATAAATAACAAACTCATCTTAAGCAATTGCTAATTAAAATTAGAATGTATCTTACTTTCAACTCCTCCACATATATGACAGCCAGTGTTCAGGTTTGAACTTTCCCTCCAAACTCAATGGTGGTTTTAGGTTCTGCAACATGAGAGCAAGAGTACACATGATTTGTGTATTAAAGGACAGGTTCAATTTTGATTTGTTTGCGCTAATGACATAATGTTTATAAAATACCTTTCATATTGCACATGGCGATATGATGTGTAGAATGAAAGTTTATTACACGAGAAACAGTTCAGTATATGATGTAGGTATCAAAATGTAGTACATGTATCATTTTCCACACAGCAAAACTACCATTCTTAGTTGATGTGATCTTAAAAAGTAATTGGATCAGCTTGATTCTGTTTATACATGTATAATGGGAAATCATGGCCTCAAACTTTAACAAGCACATTTTTTTTTGTTATAGCCATTGAACTAATTTACATATTCCGTATACAGTATCGCTGAATTTTTATCCAAGGTAAACTTAGTCTGCAAAATCATATATCTTGATATCATCTATCAAGGCCCAAAGAATTCATCATTGCCAATGCCTGAGACAAGTTCAGATCATAAAACTATTACATATTTGTATATTTGTGTTTGTATATATTGCGCACAGAGAGGCCTCATTTGAAACAAAGAAATTAGATCTCTGGAAAACTAGGTGACTTTAGACTTCCTCATTAGAATTATTAGATATGGTAATTAAAAACATTCATCTTTTGTTACTTCACCTTAATAAGCCGATTCGATCATCAAAAAGTTGGACTGTGGCGTTGCCTCAAACAAATCGGCATCACAAGTCACTGTAAATTTAAATGAAATAATTTAATTTCTTCACAGATTAATATGTGAATCACAAAACCCTGAAATAAAATCAAAATATTGAAATTTGTGTGTGGAGGGGGGGGGGGGAGGAGGGGGCTGGAGTAATGGGAGCTAATTGTTGATATAATTTTAATTTACTGAATATATATAGGCCCTAAATAGGCAGTAAAAAATATATGAATATGAATAATATAATATATAAACGGTTGCAATCCGATTTTGGGTGAAATATTTTAACAGAATGACGACTGACAATGTGAATATCAACACGTGCGAGACTGTAACCTGTAAAACACACCAATTCAGTCACCGCACCCTTTGCCTTTAAATTGGTGCTCAACTTGAACTACTGAATGCAACAACAAATGGAAGGTCTCAAAACAAGCAGGGATATGTACTTTATAAACACCCAAGTTGAGCTAATTCTGAGTCGTCGGATAATCTGTTTTTGAAAACATTATTTACCCACTATTTTACAGCATTTCGTGCCAAACTTGCTTCACAATGGCGCCAAGATGGGACACACTCATCGCACAAAGTTGTCAATATTTTTACAAATACATCAGCCCCTGTCCTATTTTGTACGAGTTAACCAGTCATTGGCACCCATACTCTATAAATATGTTCATGTTCAAGCAGAAACCACAAATTGAAATAGTAAAAACTGACATAAAAGACACCAACCTGCTGTTGCAATGTTGACAACTTCTGCGTCTTCGCAAGTCACGTGATTCGGCTCAAGGGGTCAAGGTCGCGTCAACAAAATGCCGGCCAAGGCCTAACCCAATCTAGCCCCACTGACGGATACGGAAATAGCCGAACGTGAGATTGGGCCTAACCCTATATGCAGCGAAGGATGACGTAGCGTAATGTGGGTTAGGTATCCAGACTACTGCGGTATATGCGTCTGAGGCGTTACCATGGTTACAATTTCAATTCTCGCTGTGCTGATATAGTGATATTATTTTAAACTAGCGATAAAGGACATAATTCCACGTTAAACATGTTAAAGTTGCGAAAATACTCATTGGGGTAATTACCCATATATTTCTCTTGGGAAAGCTATAGACTTGGTCATAAGATTGTGTCATTTTTATTGCGAGAGAATCGCACTCGTATACGACATTAGGCTCGATACGCATATACGGTAGCATTTAGACGACAATATAGTTTCCTCCAATGTTTACGCTCATTGTATATACATGCTCACAGGTCGTGTTATAAAACACTATAGAAATGCCTTTGATGAACTCATCGACCTACTCTCAAAGGTCGGTCACAGTAACATTATAGACCTTATTTGAGTACGTTTAACTTAGGCCCATAACATCAATCCTACCTGTGAGATCGTATTTGTGATTTGATCTTTTATGTCTGCCTCCTTCTCATTGCCCCATCAGTGTTGACCAATACTGGTATACACACCTACCTAAATACGTACCTAAACAAAGCTTGAGACTATTAGTCATAGATCAGGTGAGTTTTTCTCAACGTCACGTGAACAGTCATTCTGGGTCGATACTTTAACCTGTCATAATAGTATGATACCGGTAGATAAATAGACTCGTACCCAGCTCCAATTCGCTATCGCTCTATGGAGACTAGTTATCGACAGGCATTTTAAATCAGCACTGCACAGTGATTGGCCCATGGTATTCTTCACCCACAATGCCCCTCCACGCTTGTTTGGACGTCGGCAAAATGGTACATCTTCAGAAAATTTATGACCTAGGCCTATCCCAAAATTGTTTAGCATAATCAGATAAACAAGACTAGTACGATCAGACAACATGAAGGCGAAAATACTGTATAATTGACGTAATTCGTTGTTTTCCGCGTTTCAATGGTTGATCTTCAATGCAGAATCTAGGTCAACTAAATTTATAATGTCTGCTGCTTCAAACGAGTAGTAGGCCTACAAGTACGTTCAGTTTTATTTTTTTAACAACAAAACTTGCATAATGTTAGCAACAAAAGTACATATCATAGGGCTATGTATTGAATGAAGAACAGAAATGCTGCAAATTCCCTGACCTGATCATGAACCTGTCACGTTAAGAACCTTGGAATAGGTCATAAATTTTCCGAAGATGTACCGTCTTGCTGGATGTCGTGGTAGTCGAAGAAGCGAGGGCTTTATTTAGGAAACATACCATAATCGCTCATCGCTCATCAAATCTTACCAAGGATCTATATAATACTTGGTGGATTGGTGGCCGTAGCGCTCAAGGCCCTTTATCGCACCATAGACGAGTACTGGTCACTAGATACACACGAACAACAACAACCCATATTGACATTAGTCTATTTACCGGTCTAGATTTAGACCGGTAATTCAGCCAATCAGAAAATACAAAATGCCTGCCGCTGACTAGACCCCAACGGTGCGTGTGAGTTGAGGGCTAGGTACGAGTCTAGTAGATAAAGATCTCAAACCACTAAAAAAACAGTCTTACTCAATATTTAGTAAATTGGCTGCGCACATTTTGGCAAAACTATTTTCCATGATATTCGCCACCACAAATGACCCACCAGGCCAGGTAGCCTGACTTTTCCACGCAAACAGATAAAAAAATTCAGCATACATTCGCCACCAATTTTTCGAGTTACGGCTGCCAGAAATTAGGTGATTCCAGTCGACGCAATCACAGCGAATATTTGAGGTGGGCAATCAAACTGTCCCCGTGTTTTGCCCTATTAAAATTTTAAAATGTCTTTTGGAAATTTTTCAGTGTTGAATATTATAGAAACATTTTAAAAGATATCGCAAACCATTTCTCGCCCCGTCAGATATAATGACCAAGCAAGTCAAGCCATGTGCTGATTATAGTATAGTATCAAGTCAAGAGATCAAGTCATGGGTGGGTGCATGTAATATTAGGATTTGGCCCGAAAATATAAAAAAGCGAAACACGGACTTTACCTCTACAATAGGGGAAAACTCGTATCAACCAAGTCCAAAAAGGGCTAATATCGGTCCCCCGGACTCATCGGGGCCTGAATATCAAGTCATGGGTGGGTGCATGTAAAATGAGGATTTCTCCCCGAAAATATAAAAAGCGGAACACGGACTTGACCTCTAAAATAGGGAAAAACCCCTATCAACCATGTCCAAAAGGGCTAATATCGGTCCCCCGGGCTTATCGAGGCCTGCCTATCAAGTCATGGGTGGGTGCATGTAAAATGAGGACTTGTCCCCGAATATATAAAAAGCGGAACACTGACTTTACCCCTACAATAGGGGAAAACTCCTATCAACCATGTCCAAAAGGGTCAATATCGACCCCCGGGCTTATCGGGTCCGGCCTATCAAGTCATGGGTGGGTGCATGTAAATTGAGAGTTTGTACCCGAAAATATAAAAAAAAGGAACACAGACTTTACCCCTACAATAGGGGAATGATTCGAACATTTGCATCTATACGGGAAAATGCCTGTATGGGGTATGGGGGGTGGTCATTTTTTTGTGGATTTTACTATGGGTTGTGGGGTCTTCTTTTCTTCGTCTCACTACGTAAAACACGGAAGGGTCTCGGAGCTAAGCGGTGAAATTTTTCGAAAACTTCACGGAGGTCTAGATAGGCCCATAGGCCTACTGGCTCAGTGGATAGATCCATACTGTGCAATTCACACATGTTCATTGCGATATGGGTTGTGTGATCTTGGTTTTCACGTCTCGCCACGTAGAACACGAAGGGCGGGGTCCCGAAGCTAAGCAGTGAAATTTTTTTAAAAGTTCTCGGAGGTTTGGATAGGTCCAAATGCCTACTGGCTCAGTGGATAGGTCCATACTGGGCAATTCACACATGTTCATTGCAATATGGGTTGTGGGATAGCTAAGCGGTGAATTTTTTTGTTTTAAAGTCACTGCGCGCATGCGTAGTGGGTAAATAGTCCTGGGTGGACGTTTTGGGGTCTAGGTGAACCCCTAGTGGTCCGATGGTGTCGTATGCGGTCTTATCTTGAAGCTCTCGTGGAGGAGCATACGACTGGTCGTAGTATAGAAAGCAGGCATTTTGGGGGTGCGTGGGGTGTGTTTGGGGTAGGGATGAACCACTATTGGTCCAAATGGGTCGTGGGAGGTGTCAAAGTGAAGTTTGTGTTGGGTAGAGTCAGAATGGCGTGTTTTTTATTGCAAGTCGCGTCAATCTGCGCATGCGCAGTTGGGTATAGTAAGTAAAGTGGTCATTTTGTGGGTGCGCGGGGGTGTGTTTGGGGTAGAGATGGACCACTGTTGGTCCGAATGTGTCGTGGGAGGTGTCATTTTGTAGCTCTCGGGGTGTAGACCCCGATTTGAGGGATAATCTTAACCTAGTCCAAAACATGTACTTGGTCTGTGGGCTGATGGGACCAAAATGGTCCAAATAAACTCCCAGAGTGAGTGAGTGAGTGAGTGAGTGATGCATGCCCAACGCCCGTGAGGCGTGCCCAACGCTCTTCTTAACGCATGGACGCACTAACGATGGTGAGTGAGTGAGTGAGTGAGTGAGTGAGTGAGTGGTCATATAAGTTCGTTTGTACTCGAATACTGGCTCATACTGGCATAACTATACCACCGGCTCATACTGGTACAACTCTACCACTGGCTTATACAGGCGTAACTATACCACTGGCTCATACTGGCACAACTCTACCACTGCAGGGGTCAAAAGTCACTTCAGGTCACGTTGTCAATGATCACTTCCATATGAGCCAGTGATAGTTGTACCAGTTTTAGCCAGTGGTATATTTATGCCAATATGAGGCAGTGGTAGAGTTGTGCCAGTATGAGCCACTGGTATAGTTATGCCAGTATGAGGCAGTGGTAGAATTGTACCAGTATGAGCCAGTGGTATAGTTACGCCTGTATACGCCAGCGGTAGAGCTGTACCAGTATGAGCCGGTGGAGTCACTCACTCCCTCACTCACTCACTCACTCCATCACTCACTCAATCCCTCACCATCGTTAGTGCGTCCATGCGTTAAGACGGGCGTTGGGCACGCCTCACGGGCGTTGGGCATGCCTCACCCACTCACTCACTCACCTTGGGAGTTCGTTTGGACCTTTTTGGCCCCATCAGCCCATAGACCAAGTACATGTTTTGGTCTAGGTTAAGATCATCCCTCAAATCGGGTCTACACCCCGAGCGCTACAAAATGACACCTCCCACGACACATTCGGACCAATAGTGATCCATCTCTACCCCAAACACACCCCCACGCACCCCCAAAATGACTACTCTACTTACTACACCCAACACGTCATTCTGACTCTACTCAACAAAAGCTTCACTTTGACACCTCCCACGACCCATTTGGACCAATAGTGGTACATCTCTACCCCAAAAACACCCCTCGCGCCCCCAAAATGCCTGCTTTCTATACTACGACCAGACTGCGCATGCGCAGAATATTGAAAACGGACGAGACATTAGTCTAGTCGGATGCTCCTCCACGAGAGCTTCAAAATAAGACTACATACGACACCATCGGACCACTAGGGGCCCAACTAGACCTCAAAACGTCCCCCCAGCACTATTTACCCACTACGCATGCGCGCAGTGACTTTTTAAAAAAAATTCACCGCTTAGCTTCGGAACCCCGCCCATCGTGTTCTACGTGGTGAGACGTGAAAAACAAGATCCCACAACCCATATCGCAATGAACATGTGTGAATTGCCCAGTCTCTGTTTTTCTTGCTTAAATAAAGTTCACATGACTAGCGCCTGTAAAATCAGAGCCAAATGTAACAAAAATAGCTGCATACGAATGCACCACTCATTGCTACATGTAGATCCTCTCAGTGTCTGTGAAACTTCGCCATTAGACAAAGGTAGTATTATGCCAGTTGTACGAGTCCATTTACGCTCAGCCAATGGGAAGATACGGAAGGCAATGTACTCGTGGAAAGTGGAGCAGGCACAACCATTACCCTCAGAGATTTTGCTAAATCGCGAGGATTACAAGTCTACGACAGGGATTGAGTTTGGCAGTAGTGAGAGGGGAACAAGTAGACCAGCCTTTCAGTTGATAGAAGTTTTGGATATCGCCATTGAGTGGAGGCCAAGAACATGAACTCGAAGCACATGAGCTGAACCAATCCATCATCAGTGTGCCCTCGTTGGGTACACCATGGCTTAAGATATTTACACATCTATCAGATCTAAGCTACTCACACAAAGCAGGTCACGTGGATTTGATTTTAGGGGTTTACTACAGTCACCTTCACGCGGAAAGTGAAATACGCCAAGGATCACCATTCCAGCCTGTCGCCAAGCGAACCACTCTCGGATGGTACATCATAGGATCAAACCAAGACTAATCCTCACCAGTCTGTTCAGTCAACGTCGTCCACAGAATCGACATGAAGAAATTCTACACATTTGGAATACAAGCCCCGAATTGTAATCCTCCACGTTCAGCAATTTCTAGGGACGACAAAAGAGCTATGGAATTTATGAAAGCTTCCAGATGTCCCACAGATTAGTTTCATATAAACTAGAATGAAAGTAACTCCGAAAAGTGAAGTCATTGTGATATTCTATATTTCGGTAAAGGTTATACCATCGTCAGGGATATACAGGTACAAGAGTATATATACAGGGTGAATACAGTTAACCGTCCAAGCTGAACATTCTATATACAATGGATCATAGTGAACAGTTTTTCAAAACAATAAAATGGAACACAATTCTTTACATAGTATCAAGCTATGGTAGAGACTAAGATTCTAAAAACAATGACAAACTCATTTGAACACAATTAATTCTTAAGATGCTTTCAGCTGCTTCAAGGACTTCAAGATGCTTCAAGAACTTTTATCTTTTATGGCAATAGCTTCCTTGAACATTGATGTTCAAGGAAGCTATTGCCATAAAAGATAAAAGTCCTGACCTCAATCATGGTTTGAAAGCATCTAAAGAATTAATTGTGTTCAAATGAGTTCAAGTCATTGTTTTTAGAATCTTAGTCTCTAACATAGCTTGATACCATGTAAAGAATTGTGTTCCATTTTATTGTTTTGAAAAACTGCTCACTATGATCCATTGTGTATAGAATGTTCAGCTTGGACGGTTAACTGTATTCACCCTGTATATATACTCTTGTAATCTTGGTACCTGTATATTCCTGACGATGGTATAACCTTTACCGAAATATAGAATATCACAATGACTTCACTTTTCGGAGTTACTTTCATTCTAGTTTATGAAAGCTTCCTGAGCGAAGGGAAAAACATCTTACACAATAGGCTTACCTTGGAAATGGAATCCAGATGAATTGCCCAACAACTACCCTCCGGAATTCATAGAAAGATATTTGCTTAAAAACCCAGCCAAAGCAGAGATTTACTCATCAGCTATGTCGGAATACAAGAAGAATGGATGGACCTGTCCGGTCACAGAAGAAGAGCAGGGAATCAAGCCAGCTCATTACTAACCTCCCCATGGTGTATACAGGCCGAAGACGTTCAGCACACCGCTCAGGATTGTATTTGATCAAGTCGCACCTTACCTTGGCGTATCATTGAATTCGTTCTTACATGAAGGCCCAAGACTGATAGGTAACCTATTTGGAGTGTTATTACGCTTCAGGGAAGATAACGTAGCATTTTCTGGAGACATTGCTATTCCAGAAGAAGATACTAACCTGCACAGGTATTTTTGGAGAGGTCTTGACATCACACGTGATCCAAAAGTATACAGATTACTCCGTGTAACGTTCGGCGCCAAACCATCGCCAGACATGGCCAGCTACGTCATGCTTAAGATAGCAGACAAACACCTGAATTGTCTGCCAGATGTTGCCACCATCCTCAAACAAGATCGTTATATGGATGACATCATTCACTCGTGTCCCACAGAAGAAGCAGCTGTTAAGCGCAACAAGGCCTTAGAAGAAGCTCTTGATATCGAAAGTTTCAAAGTGATGGAATAGTTTACTTCTCCGGGATCCATCAAACAACACTTATAGAACAAAGAACAAGATGCAACCATTTCGTAATATAGTGATGACCCTGACGCGTCGTCAGAAATTGATCTGGATGGACAAGAAGTCAAGATTTTCGGTGTCGTGTGGCATCCAAGATCCGACAAACCGAAATTTGCTGTGAAGCAGTTACCTCCGGACAAATTCACAAAGAGAAGTATTTTGTCCAAGCTATCTACTCTCTATGATCCTTTGGGACTAGCATCCTGTGTAAAGTTAAAGCCGGAGTAGCCATGCAGGATATATGGAGGAACAAACAGTACGATTGGGATGATGGTCTTCCAACAGAGATACGGACTCTCTGTTCAGGGACATAGAAAATCTGAAATCCGTTGGATTTTCAAGATGTCAGAAATCACAAGAAGCAGTTAACATGCACGTGTTCTTAGACGCAAGCAAGACAGCCTATGGAGCAGTAGCCTACATAATATGAGAAACATTACAATGTCCAAAAGTCCAGCTGATTTCAGCGAAAGCCAGAGTTGCTCCGTTGCACCACGCAACTATTCCAATACTGGAACAGATGGCAGCACTCATTGCTTCTCATCTTACGACGACAATCAACGACGAGCTTGAGGAGAAACGAGCTTGAGGAGAGATTACCTGAATTGTATGGAATATAAGATTACACATCTTAATACGAGGTGCGAGTTCCGACCCACAGTCGCCAGTTCCGATCCAGCCTCGTTTCGGCATTGACCTTTGACCCGGATATATACAAGTGTAGTCGCCAACATGATAACTTTTTGCATGTCTTCATGTCATTAGTCTACATTTGGCGTATCATATTGGCAAGATAGACTGGACAATGAAATATTTCCGATGACTTATAAACGTATACTCGCTGGAAAAAATATAAATCGCGGATAGTTTTATTTATCTCACCTCTGAATAGCGGATCAAAGTAAAGCAATGCGAATCAGCACTCCAGTTACGGGTTTACGAGCTGAATGTTGAGTTTGCAAGACCTTTCAGGCCATGATACGACCGAGCTTGGCAATCCGTAGATGACGGCAGTTCGGAACTGCCTCCTTCAGTTGTTGTCAACCATGGAGCGGGTAGCCTTTAGAGTGGCACTCGAGTGAATAAATTTATGACAGATACGTAGTACCATATGATAGTTATACGTGAGAAACCAAACATCAGCACTTTGATCGGAAGCACCAGCAGACGAGACTGTTTTTTCATGGTGGTGGGTCATGGTGTTTGTACACAGACCGATGTAGTCGTGTGTATGGAGTGGGTCTGCAGCTATATCCTAACAGAAGCAATGAATGCAGAACTGGCCCGTGGGACCAACACAGCTTGTGGAATACAATACAGAGTATAAGAAGCTTAAACGGCTTTGTGTAGTCCAGAAGATAACGTCTCTTATGGAAGCAGAGAAATATTCCAGCTGGCAGCGATTGTTGAGAATCAGAGTGTATTGTCTACGATTCATCCACAACATCAGATGTAAGGCACGAGAAAAACGTTTAGAAGGTACACTACAGTGCGGAGAAGTTGCCGAAGGAAAAACCTACTGGTTCAAGATTGTTCAACAGAAGCATGATGACTTGAAATCCAGATACCTCGAGTTTAATCCATATATACAAAGCGACATCATCAGAGCTGGAGGTCTACTCCAGAAGTCCACTCTATCATATGAGCAGATACACCCTGTACTCTTACCTGCAGATCATCATTAGTCAGAGTTCATCTTGGGTGGTCCTCCACAGTTTCGTAGCAATAATACTTCTTGCCTATTTAATAGCTTATATCTATAATACATTAACGCTAGCTAGCATTATTAACGCTGCGAACGAGCATATACAGATCGATGGCTGGCTTCGTCAACACGGTAATCGGGGTCATGGAATATATCTTGTCCTGCCTCAGTTATGCCCCTTGGGCGGGCTTAAAAATCAGGACCCATCTACGAAAAATCTGCCAAAAAACGTACAGGTTGACCCTTACTTTTTTCGCTTTTTTAACTTGGTACCGGACCTGGCAACACGAGATGAAATTTAATTGAAATTACTCTTTCAGAATTTTCTGGAAATTGAGAAATTCTGAAGCATTTCCCATGTTTCTAGGAGAAATTTAGTCCAAACTTACCAATAATATGACTTGGCTACATCTCTTATTTGCATTTCCCCCGCTTTTCTGGTATTACTGAAAAGCGGAAAAGCAACAACGGCCTTCATATTGCCGAGTGGATGTCCATTATCAAGAGCAAATGGGTTAATATAGACTGTCCATGTTCTGCTACATCATAATACTTCTTGCCTACTTAATAACTTATATCTATAATACCATCCTGTTCAGCATTATCAGCGCTGCGAACGAGCATATTCGGATTGATGGCTGGCTTCGTCAACACGGTGATCGGGGTCATGGAGTAAATTTTGTCCTGCCTCCGTTATGCCCCTTGGGTGTGCCTAAAAATCAGGACTCATTTATGGAGGGAAAATCTGACAAACAACGGGCACTTTTATCGCCTTTTCAAGTTGGTACCGGACCTAGCAACACGGGAAAGAAATTTCTTGAAATCGCTCTAACAGATTTTTCTGGAATTGAGTCGAAATTGACCATTTTTCGATATTTTAATGGGTTTTCTAGGAAAAATAAATCAAACTTGAAGGGGGAGTTCGGGATTCCTTTCTCAATAAAATATCAGCGTTGTGTCTTAAAATAATACATTAATCATGCTCTTTTAGAAAATGTATACATATAAATGATTTGGGTTGAAAATTTTACGACAATTGTTGGCCAAAAAGCGCACCGATTGTATATTCCTTGACGAATCCCTGGAGTGCACACTTGAAAGCTTTCCACGACAAATCAGGTCATTGTGAGGCCGAAAGAACTCCGTGACCCCGACGAGAATTCTGGATCAAAAGCATCGTAAATGTACCATTTACAGAAAGGTGAGACAACCACCTCATACGACTTTGAGGAATAGGGCGCCATATCCACTTGCGCCACAAGCCGAGCAATGCATCTGAAAATCGTAGATGGCCTTTCTACCGGAGCATTCCTGCAAGCTCTAAGCCGATTCGCTGCTCATCACGGATTATATCCGACAATGGTACATCTTTCGTTTGAGCAAGAAAAGAGCTCAAACACTGATCCAAGAAGGCAAGAAGAAAATAGGATTTTAAAAATCTGCATCAAGTGAAGTGGAAATTCATAACCCAGCTTAGACCACATCAAGGCGGATTTTACGAAAGTCTATTCAAGCAAGTCGAGCGATCCATACAAGTCGCAGTTGGACAACAGGTCTTGACTTGGAACGAGATTTCAAGGGTATTTGCTGAGGTTGGAAATTTGGTAAATTCAAGACTGATCGGGTCCGCCCCGAACAACCCCAGCGACTTACAGCCTATTACACCAAACCACCTGCAGTTCCTCATGGACCCTTCCGGGAACAAGGAAGAGATTTGAGTTTGTCCAGACGCTGGTACACCAGTTTTGGAAACGTTTCGTGAAAGAGTATATACCTACCTTGATGAAGAGATCCAAATGGCAACAGAGAGGGAGACAACTTCAGGTTGATGACATCATTTTGTTGATGGAGCCCAACGTCGCTCGTGGGAAGTGGAACTTGGTTCGTGTTATCGAAGTATACACCGGAACAGATGGAATTGTTCGTAATGTCAATGTTAAGACACAGAGTGGAGAATATAAACGGTTAGTCCAGAAATTCTGTCCGATTCCCGAACAAGATTAACTAGGACACTCATTTTGTTTGCCACCGGAGATTGTTGTAAATCTTGTCAATTGTCACGCCTTAATCGTTAGAGGTGTTATCGCCCTGAGTTCGCTCTCTATATGATGCATACTTTCTTGTTACGTTGGAGAAACGCAGACGACTCGATAAAAACAGAGTTGTAATTTAGGGCATACGATTGCTACTCAAGTTTAATGCTTAGCAGATCCACTCTACAGGTAGAGAATTTTTGTCCCCCGCCGCAACGCGGCCGGGGGACTTTAAAATGGTGCTTGCTTCTATGTGTCCGTGCATGTCCGTGCATGTCTGTTCGAACGATTACTTCCTACCGCTTTGCTGGATTCTTCCGAAATTCGGCATACGCATTCCTTGCGATAAGACCACAGTCGGTATCGCATTTCAGCAACATCTGCCTGAAGGTGGCGCCACTGGGTCAAAATGGTTCTTGCTTCTATGTGTCCGTGCATGTCCGTGGATGTCCGTGCATGACTGTTCGAATGATAACTTCCTAACGCTTTGTTGGATTCTTCCGAAATTCGGCATACGCATTCCTTGCGACAAGACCCCAGTCGGTATCACATTTCAGCAACATCTGCCTGAAGGTGGCGCCACTGGGTCAAAATGGATCTCGCTTCTCTGTGTCCGTGGATGTCAGTTACAAGCGATAACTTCCAAACGCTTTCTTGGGGTGCACTCCAGAGATTCTTCCATTCGGCATGGAATAGACTATGGGTCCGTTTTTCTGCCAACCGTTGTCTTAAAACCTTCAACCCAAATCACTTATATGTATATATTTTCTGAAAGAGCATGATGAAACTATTATTTTAAGATATAACACTGCTATGTTATAGAAAAATTAAACTCGAACACTCTCCTCCATGCTTGCTTCAGTTTTCCTAGAAAACCCCTTAAAAATGTCGAAAAATGGTCAAATTCGGCTCAATTTCCAGAAAAATCTGTAAGAGCGATTTCAATTAAACTTCTTACTCACGTTCCCTGGCCCGGTCTCAACTTAAAAAGGCAAACAAAAGTGGGTGTCAACCTGCCCGTTTTTTGTCAGATTTTCTTCCCGTAAATGAGTCCAGATTTTTAGGCACACCCAAGGGTCATAGCTGAGGCAGGACAAACTTTACTCCATGATCCCGATCAGCATGTAGGCGAAACCAGCACTCGATTTGTACGTACTCGTTTGCAGCGTTGATAATGCTGAATAGGATGGCATTATAGATATAAGCTATTAAGAAGACAAGAAGAATTATGATGTAGCAGAACAAGGGCAGTCTATCGTATTATGAAATTAGAGAGGGGCCATTACTACGAAACTGTGGAGGCCAACCTTAAGGGGCAGGATGTTTTTTACGAAATTAATTGTTCACATTTATCGTAATCTCAGAGTATTTGCGAGTATGGCGGTATACAACACTTGCCAGTTATACATACTATTGTGGGAAATCCGACCGATAACTTTCCCCCTACCCCATCTTTGTTTTGATCACTTTTGCCAATTCTAGCAGGATTTTCGAGAACAAAACTCAAAATTAACCTATTTCTTCTTAATAATGGTCATCCATCCGGCAATATGAAGGCCGTGGTTGCTTTTCCGCTTTCCAATGATAGCAGAAACGCGGGAAATGCAAATAAGAGATGTAACCAAGTCAAATTATTGGTAATTTTGCACTAAATTTTCTCCTAGAAACATGGGAAATACTTCAGAAACTTGAGAAATAATTCGTACAACCATAATAATATACATCCATTCCATCCTTTATGGACTGTAAATGGGTTCTCTTGTAAAGAAAATTTACACTGGCAAATTTATATCATTCTGATAGGTCCTCGTTCTGCCATAATATCCACCGAAATCTCATTCCAGGGGGAGATAACTCCTGTATGGAATACAGTATGCAATCACCTCAATAGTATACTAATGGACACACTGTGGATTATTTTAATCGAACTCCTGGTCTTCTTTCCACCTGCTTCCGAAAATAGCGCTTCATGTGTAACTAGGCAGTCAAAATTAAACAATCCGGCGTAATGATACATCTCCGCTCCATAACGGAGTCTACATTAAGATAATGCATAGACTCCACTATTATGCCTTAATTAAGGGGCAAGATGTTTTTTACGAAATTAATTATTCACATGTATCGTAATCTCAGAGTGTTTGCGAGTATGGCGGTATACAACGCTTGCCAGTTATACATATTATTTTGGGAAATCCGACCGATAACTTTCCCCCTACCCCATCTTTGTTTGATCACTTTTGCCAATTCTAGCAGGATTTTCGAGAACAAAACTCAAAATTAACCTATTTCTTCTTAATAATGGTCATCCATCCGGCAATATGAAGGCCGTGGTTGCTTTTCCTCTTTCCAATGATAGCAGAAACGCGGGAAAATCCAAATAAGAGATGTAACCAAGTCAAATTATTGGTAATTTTGCACTAAATTTTCTCCTAGAAACATGGGAAATACTTCAGAAACTTGAGAAATAATTCGTAAAACCATAATAATATACATCCATTCCATCCTTTATGGACTGTAAATGGGTTCTCTTGTAAAGAAAATTTACACTGGCAAATTTATATCATTCTGATAGGACCTCGTTCTGCCATAATATCCACCGAAATCTCATTCCAGGGGAGATAACTCCTGTATGGAATACAGTATGCAATAACCTCAATAGTATACTAATGGACACACTGTGGATTATTTTAATCGAACTCCTGGTCTTCTTTCCACCTGCTTCCGAAAATAGCGCTTCATGTGTAACTAGGCAGTCAAAATTAAACAATCCGGCGTACTGATACATCTCCGCTCCATAACGGAGTCTACATTAAGATAATGCATAGACTCCACTATTATGCCTTAAGGGTGCACTCCAGAGATTCTTCCATTCGGCATGGAATAGACTATGGGTCCGTTTTTCTGCCACCAGTTGTCGTAAAACCTTCAACCCAAATCACTTATATGTATATATTTTCTGAAAGAGCATGATGGAATCATTATTTTAAGATATAACACTGCTATGTTATAGAAAAATTAAACTCGAACACTCTCCTCCATGCTTGCTTCAGTTTTCCTAGAAAACCCCTTAAAAATGTCGAAAAATGGTCAAATTCGGCTCAATTTCCAGAAAAATCTGTAAGAGCGATTTCAATTAAACTTCTTACTCACGTTCCCTGGCCCGGTCTCAACTTAAAAAGGCAAACAAAAGTGGGTGTCAACCTGCCCGTTTTTTGTCAGATTTTCTTCCCGTAAATGAGTCCAGATTTTTAGACACACCCAAGGGGCATAACTGAGGCAGGACAAACTTTACTCCATGATCCCGATCAGCGTGTAGACGAAGCCAGCACTCGATTTGTACGTACTCGTTTGCAGCGTTGATAATGCTGAATAGGATGGCATTATAGATATAAGCTATTAAGAAGACAAGAAGAATTATGGTGTAGCAGAACAAGGGCAGTCTATCGTATTATGAAATTAGAGAGGGGCCATTACTACGAAACTGTGGAGGGCCACCTTAAGGGGCAGGATGTTTTTTACGAAATTAATTATTCACGTGTATCGTAATCTCAGAGTGTTTGCGAGTATGGCGGTATACAACACTTGCCAGTTATACATACTATTTTGGGAAATCCGACCGATAACTTTCCCCCTACCCCATCTTTGTTTTGATCACTTTTGCCAATTCTAGCAGGATTTTCGAGAACAAAACTCAAAATTAACCTATTTCTTCTTAATAATGGTCATCCATCCGGCAATATGAAGGCCGTGGTTGCTTTTCCGCTTTCCAATGATAGCAGAAACGCGGGAAATGCAAATAAGAGATGTAACCAAGTCAAATTATTGGTAATTTTGCACTAAATTTTCTCCTAGAAACATGGGAAATACTTCAGAAACTTGAGAAATAATTCGTAAAACCATAATAATATACATCCATTCCATCCTTTATGGACTGTAAATGGGTTCTCTTGTAAAGAAAATTTACACTGGCAAATTTATATCATTCTGATAGGACCTCGTTCTGCCATAATATCCACCGAAATCTCAGTCCAGGGGAGATAACTCCTGTATGGAATACAGTATGCAGTAACCTCAATTGTATACTAATGGACACACTGTGGATTATTTTAATCGAACTCCTGGTCTTCTTTCCACCTGCTTCCGAAAATAGCGCTTCATGTGTAACTAGGCAGTCAAAATTAAACAATCCGGCGTAATGATACATCTCCGCTCCGTAACGGAGTCTACATTAAGATAATGCATAGACTCCACTATTATGCCTTAATTAAGGGGCAAGATGTTTTTTACGAAATTAATTATTCACATGTATCGTAATCTCAGAGTGTTTGCGAGTATGGCGGTATACAACACTTGCCAGTTATACATATTATTTTGGGAAATCCGACCGATAACTTTCCCCCTACCCCATCTTTGTTTTGATCACTTTTGCCAATTCTAGCAGAATTTTCGAGAACAAAACTCAAAATTAACCTATTTCTTCTTAATAATGGTCATCCATTCGGCAATATGAAGGCCGTGGTTGCTTTTCCGCTTTCCAATGATAGCAGAAACGCGGGAAAATGCAAATAAGAGATGCAACCAAGTCAAATTATTGGTAATTTTGCACTCAATTTTCTCCTAGAAACATGGGAAATACTTCAGAAACTTGAGAAATAATTCGTAAAACCATAATAATATACATCCATTCCATCCTTTATGGACTGTAAATGGGTTCTCTTGTAAAGAAAATTTACACTGGCAAATTTATATCATTCTGATAGGTCCTCGTTCTGCCATAATATCCACCGAAATCTCATTCCAGGGGGAGATAAGTCCTGTATGGAATACAGTATGCAATAACCTCAATAGTATACTAATGGACACACTGTGGATTATTTTAATCGAACTCCTGGTCTTCTTTCCACCTGCTTCCGAAAATAGCGCTTCATGTGTAACTAGGCAGTCAAAATTAAACAATCCGGCGTAATGATACATCTCCGCTCCATAACGGAGTCTACATGAAGATAATGCATAGACTCCACTATTATGCCTTAATTAAGGGGCAAGATGTTTTTTACGAAATTAATTATTCACATGTATCGTAATCTCAGAGTGTTTGCGAGTATGGCGGTATACAAGACTTGCCAGTTATACATATTATTTTGGGAAATCCGACCGATAACTTTCCCCCTACCCCATCTTTGTTTTGATCACTTTTGCCAATTCTAGCAGGATTTTCGAGAACAAAACTCAAAATTAACCTATTTCTTCTTAATAATGGTCATCCATCCGGCAATATGAAGGCCGTGGCTGCTTTTCCTCTTTCCAATGATAGCAGAAACGCGGGAAAATCCAAATAAGAGATGTAACCAAGTCAAATTATTGGTAATTTTGCACTAAATTTTTCCTAGAAACATGGGAAATACTTCAGAAACTTGAGAAATAATTCGTAAAACCATAATAATATACATCCATTCCATCCTTTATGGACTGTAAATGGGTTCTCTTGTAAAGCAAATTTACGCTGGCAAATTGATATCATTCTGATAGGACCTCGTTCTGCCATAATATCCACCGAAATCTCATTCCAGGGGGAGATAACTCCTGTATGGAATACAGTATGCAATAACCTCAATAGTATACTAATGGACACACTGTGGATTATTTTAATCGAACTCCTGGTCTTCTTTCCACCTGCTTCCGAAAATAGCGCTTCATGTGTAACTAGGCAGTCAAAATTAAACAATCCGGCGTAATGATACATCTCCGCTCCATAACGGAGTCTACATTAAGATAATGCATAGACTCCACTATTATGCCTTAAGGGTGCACTCCAGAGATTCTTCCATTCGGCATGGAATAGACTATGGATCCGTTTTTCTGCCACCAGTTGTCGTAAAACCTTCAACCCAAATCACTTATATGTATATATTTTCTGAAAGAGCATGATGAAACTATTATTTTAAGATATAACACTGCTATGTTATAGAAAAATTAAACTCGAACACTCTCGTCCATGCTTGCTTCAGTTTTCCTAGAAAACCCCTTAAAAATGTCGAAAAATGGTCAAATTCGGCTCAATTTCCAGAAAAATCTGTAAGAGCGATTTCAATTAAACTTCTTACTCACGTTCCCTGGCCCGGTCTCAACTTAATAAGGCAAACAAAAGTGGGTGTCAACCTGCCCGCTTTTTGTCAGATTTTCTTCCCGTAAATGAGTCCAGATTTTTAGGCACACCCAAGGGGCATAACTGAGGCAGGACAAACTTTACTCCATGATCCCGATCAGCGTGTAGACTAAGCCAGCACTCGATTTGTACGTACTCGTTTGCAGCGTTGATAATGCTGAATAGGATGGTATTATAGATATAAGCTATTAAGAAGACAAGAAGAATTATGATGTAGCAGAACAAGGGCAGTCTATCGTATTATGAAATTAGAGAGGGGCCATTACTACGAAACTGTATAGGACCACCTTGGATTCTTCCGAAATTCGGCACACGCATTCCTTGTGAGAAGACGCGGTTGCGTACTGGCTTTCAGTAACATTTGCCTGTAGGTGGCGCCACTGAGTTTCGCTTCTTCGTGTCCGTTCCAGTTAAAATGGGTCTTGCTCTCTTTGTGTCTGTGGATGTCTGTTGAAATTCTTCACAGGCGATAACTTCCGAAAGCTTTGTCGGATTCCTTCGAAATTTAGCATATACACTCCTTGTGACCAGACATGGGTTGGTATTGCGTTTCAGCAAGATCCACATGAAGGTGGAGCCACTGGGTCTTGTTCCAATCTTCTGGGCATGTCCCTGGCTTCCATTCAAATTCTTCACAAGCGATAACTTAAAAATGGTTTGTCTAATAATTAGGCATCCTTAAATGCGTTTGTCATTTTTTCTTCTTTCTCCCGCTTCTCGCTGTTAGTTTTGAATTTCATGTCGCTTTAAATAAGGACACCATTTCCTTAAATTTGCTGTCCAGTCCTTCTATTCCACATCATATGATTTACACTAAAGCTTTTGCAGGAACCATATTTTATTTCAGAAGTATAATATGAAATAACTGACGGGGAAATCCCCGCAGTATCGAACCCCTGGTTTTTGAATTTCGTGTCATCTTAAATGAAGGACCACATTTCTTTCAATTTTGTTATCAAATAATTGTAATCCACATCATATGATTTACCCTAAAGCTTTTGCACCAACCATATTTTATTTCAGATATATAACATGAAATACCGAACCCGTTGTTTTTTTTTAACTTCGTGTCATCTCTCCCTCAATTTTACTATCAAATAATTGTATCCCACATTATATGATTTACCCTAAAGCTTCTGCAGGAACCATTTGTGTCCACACGTGTAACTTGCTATATTAATTACAACTGAGTTGCTAAAGTTTGGGTGCACACTGTGCATATGATCAATTTCCTGAATTGAATTGTATTCCACCTTGTGGTTTTTCGGACTGACAGATGATGGCACGCAGCTCAGCTGTCAGTGTGGTGGTTTCATGTACAGGGAGCTTTCTATGGCTTCCATGTCAGCACACCTACCACTACCCTCAGCTGTCAGTGTGGTGGTTTCATGTACAGGGAGCTTTCTATGGCTTCCATGTCAGCACACCTACCACTACCCTCAAGGAGAGCATGTCCCCATCCCCAGGGCGCCGAGCCGCACCCTCTATCTCCCAAACTAGCCCTCGCCCGACCCTCATATATTGTCTTTGAGCATATATATCTCCAATATATCTTGGCAGAAGCTTGTGTGTTGTTTGCAATATTGGGATAATTGCAACCCCAAAAGATTTCAATTTATCAGGCACAGACCCATGTTTTTTGTATTTGTTAAATATGTCCCTTGTCTATAGATCTTGCTTGGAATTGTTTTTCGTGTCAATCCGCTTCTGGGTGGCGCCACCTCGGGCTAGTTAAAATTGCATCTCCAGACAATAACTTTTGAAAACCTTAAGTATTCTTTCCAAATTTGGTGTGGTGGTACCTTGCCTAAAACTTGAGAATGTTTTTCATGTTGATAGGGGGACCCCCTGAAAGCTAAATATGAGTGTTTCCAGACAATAACTTTTGAAAACCTGAACCGATTCATTCCAAATTTGTTGTGTAGGTACCTCGCCTCAATTTCTCGTTTGGCATTGTTTTTCATGCCGATCCACATATAGGTGGTGCCACCTGGGGGAAAATTTAAAATTATGTTTCCGGACAATAACTTTTTAATACTTAAATGAATTCTTTCTAAGTTTGGTATACATGTACCTTACCTGAAGGTTTCACTTGGTATTGTTTTTCTTGGCGATCTGCTCATAGGTGGCGCCACCTGTAGGCCAAGTTAACATTTTCTATTTCCAATGTCAAGGGATCTTGCCTCAAGATCTCGGTTGGGATTATTTTTTATGCCTCACATGGCGCTACCTGAGGGCCAAGGTAAAATTGCATATCCGGACAGTAACTGTTGGACCTTAATGGATTCTTTTAAATTTGGTATGTGGGTACCTACCCTCAAGGCATCTTATGGGGCCATGTTAATGATGTTTTTCCTAAGTTTTACGTGTTTTACTTTCTTCACAAATAATGAATGTTTCCTTTACTAAAGATGCAAAAGGCATGCCTCCAATCGTATTCGATCGACTGTATCTAGTTTCTTCAATATTTGGCATATGCATTCCTTGTGACAAGATGTTGCTTGGTATTGCATTTCAGAAAGATCTGCCTGTAGATGGCGCCACTACGGTTCTTTCCGTTCTTTTGTGCTGCAAGCAATAACTTTGAAACGCTTTGAAATGTTGCTCGAAATTTGGTTTCCAGGCAATAACTTGAGAACTGCTCATCAAATTCTTCCCAAATTAGGCATGCATATACATTGTACCTTGCCATGAGATGTTGCTTGGGATTGCGTTATCCACTTTTGCTCAGAAAGTGACGCCACCTGATGACAAAATCTGAAATTTGTTTTTGGCCAATAACTTGAGAACTGCATGCTCATCGGATTCTTCTCAAATTTAGCATGCATGTACCATGCCAGGAGATGTTGCATGGGATTGCCTTTCACTTACTTGCACTTACAGGTGGCGCCACCTGGTGGCAAAATCCCAAATTTGTCTCCGGGTAATACCATGACCTAAGATGTCGCTTGAGATTGCATTTCGCCCACTTGCGCCTATAGGTGGCGCCACTAGGTGTTAAAAAAATTTTCAGCCATTAACTTGAGAACTGCTCATCGGAATCTCCTCAAATTAAGCATGCATGTATCATGCCAGGAGATGTTGCGTGGGATTGCCTTTCGCTCACTTTTACTTACAGGTGGTGCCACCTGGTGGCGAAATACCAGATTTGTTTCCGGGTAATAACTTGAGAACCGCTCGTCAGATTCTTCTTAACTCTGGTATGAATATATCATGCCATATGATGCCGTTTTGGATCGCGTTTCGCCCTCTTGTGCTTACAGGTAGCACCACCTCGTGTCAAATCTATATTTAATTTCGCTCATCAAATTTTTCAAATGCAGATACCATGCCATGATAAGCCCATTGGGATTGTATTTCACCTGCTTCTGCATACTGGTGGTGACACCTGGTGGAAAAATCTGAAATTTGTTTCTCGCAATAATTTGACAACTGCTCATCGGATTCTTCTCAAATTTGGTATTCATATGCCATAAGATATCACTTGGGATTGTGTTTCGCACACTTGTGCATACAAATCTAACTTTGGTTTCCGGGCAACAACCGCTTTTCAGATTCTTCCCAAAGTTCGTATGCTGATACACCATGTCATGAGATGATCCTTGGGATTGCGTTTCACCCACTTGCACCTACAGGTGGCGACACCTGGCAGCAAATTTAAAATTTGGTTTCCAGACAATAGGTTGAGGATGCATTGAGCTTCTCGTCAAATTTGGTTTGCAGATAATATGCCTTGAGATGTCACTTGGTGTCGCTTCTCGGTTACATAACTTCCATGATTCACTGCATGGAAACTATATTACAGAAGCAAAAAAACGTTCAGTCAACCGTTCTGAGTTGATTTTATAACTTGGGAAGGCCGAAAGACCCTTCTGCATCCAAGTAGCAGTTACCTCCCCTATGTATATCCCCCGAGACCAACAATGCTAAAAAATATTGCCATCATTTCGGCGGGGAACTTAGCATCCTCTGGCTGCTTGTTTATCTTGATAATTATTGTTGTGTAAAATCGTCTAAACTGTCTAAAAGACGAACCGAGTATCTAAATATGCACACTATATAACCCTACGCATATACGTATACACAACCTTTGATGTTCGCTGTTTGTTTAACTCAAACTCTAGCTGTGGTAGGTGAATGTAGGGTAAGGGGCGTGGCTTTCCTATCACAGCTTAGAGCGGACGTAGGTTAAAATGTGGCGATGATAGTTGACCTTCCGAAAAAGAGTTAGGTGCAGGATTGGCTTTTTTGTAGATACTTTTCAAATTTCCTATGCTTTAACATGGTGCTATATAGCATACTTGGCAATATTGTGCAGATATTTTTGCTAAACTTCGCAGTAGGCAGAAAAGTGGGTTACTTTAATAGCATCTATATTCAATATTTAGCACTTTCATAATCTAATCTAATTAGAATATATTCGCATTAAAATATCTGTAACACCGTGTCGGAGAAAGGACAATATATTCAATATTTAGCACCTTTATGATATTATCTAATTAGAATAGATTCGCACATAAATATGTAGCTGACGTCCGAGAAAGACAATATATTCAATATTTAGCACCTTTATAATATCATCTAATCAGAAAAGATTCGCACTTACATATGTAGCTGGCGTCTGGGAAAAGATAATATATTCAATAGTTAGCACTTTTATAATCTATACTAAACAGAAGAGATTCGCAGTTAAATTTCCACTAGAGCCTTTTCGCAGAAATGACAATAATCAATATTTAGCACTTTTATAATCTAATCTAATTTGATGAGATTCGCAGTTTAATATATTTGTAACACCGTGTCGGAGAAAGGACAATATATTCAATATTTAGCACCTTTATAATATCATCTAATTAGAATATATTCGCATTTAAATATGTAGGTGACGTTTGAGAACTGACAATATATTGAATATTTAGCACTTTGATAATATCATCTAATTAGAAGAGATTCGCAGTTAAGTATCTATCTGGCGTCTGAGAAAAGACAATATATTCAATATTTAGCACCTTTATAATATCATATAATTAGAAAAGATTCGCACTTAAATATGTAGCTGGCGTCTGGGAAAGACAATTTATTCAATATTTAGCACTTTTTATAATCTATACTAAATAGAAGAGATTCGCAGTTAAATATCCACAAGAGTCTTTTCAGAGAAAAGACAATATATTCAATATTTAGCACTTTTATAATCTACTATAATTAGAATATATTCGCATTAAAATATCTGTAACACCGTGTCGGTGAAAGGACAATATATTCAATATTTAGCACCTTTATAATATTATCTAATTAGAATAGATTCGTACATAAATATGTAGCTGACGTCTGAGAACAGACAATATATTGAATATTTAGCACTTTGATAATATCATCTAATTAGAAGAGATTCGCAGTTAAATATCTAGCCGGCGTCTGAGAAAGACAATATATTCAATATTTAGCACCTTTATAATATCATCTAATTAGAAAAGATTCGCACTTACATATGTAGCTGGCGTCTGGGAAAAGATAATATATTCAATAGTTAGCACTTTTATAATCTATACCAAATATAAGAGATTCGCAGTTAAATTTCCACAAGAGCCTTTTCGGAGAAATGACAATAATGAATATTTAGCACTTTTATAATCTAATCTAATTAGATTAGATTCGCATTTTAATATATTTGTAACACCGCGTCGGAGAAAGGACAATATATTCAATATTTAGCACCTTTATAATATCATCTAATTAGAATATATTCGCATTTAAATATGTAGGTGACGTTTGAGAACAGACAATATATTGAATATTTAGCACTTTGATAATATCATCTAATTAGAAGAGATTCGCAGTTAAGTATCTATCTGGCGTCTGAGAAAAGACAATATATTCAATATTTAGCACTTTATAATATCATATAATTAGAAAAGATTCGCACTTAAATATGTAGCTGGCGTCTGGGAAAGACAATTTATTCAATATTCAGCACTTTTTATAATCTATACTAAATAGAAGAGAATCGCAGTTAAATATCCACAAGAGTCTTTTCAGAGAAAAGACAATATATTCAATATTTAGCACTTTTATAATCTACTATAATTAGAAGAGATTCGCATTAAAATATCTGTAACACCGTGTCGGAGAAAGGACAATATATTCAATATTTAGCACCTTTATAATATTATCTAATTAGAATAGATTCGCAGTTAAATATGTAGGTGACGTTTGAGAACAGACAATATATTGAATATTTAGCACTTTGATAATATCATCTAATTAGAAGAGATTCGCAGTTAAGTATCTATCTGGCGTCTGGAAAATACAATATATTCAATATTTAGCACCTTTATAATATCATATAATTAGAAAAGATTCGCACTCAAATATGTAGCTGGCATCTGGGAAAAGCCAATATATTCAATATTTAGCACTTTTATAATCTATACTAAATAGAAGAGATTCGCAGTTAAATATCCACAAGATCCTTTTCGGAGAAAAGACAATATATTCGATATTTAGCCCTTTTATAATCTACTATAATTAGAAGAGATTCGCATCAAAATATCTGTAACACCGTGTCGGAGAAAGGACAATATATTCAATATTCAGGACCTTTATATTATCATCTAATTAGAATATACATGTATTCGCATTTAAATATGTAGGTGACGTTTGAGAGCAGACAATATATTGAATATTTAGCACTTTGATAATATCATCTAATTAGAAGAGATTCGCAGTTAAGTATCTATCTGGCGTCTGGGAAAAGACAATATATTCAATATTTAGCACCTTTATAATATCATATAATTAGAAAAGATTCGCAGTTAAATATGTAGCTGGCGTCTGGGAAAGACGATATATTCAATATTTAGCACTTTGATAATATCATATAATTAGAAGAGATTCGCAGTTAAATATCCACAAGACAATATATTCAATATTTAGCACTTTTATAATCTAATATAATTAGATGAGATTCGCATCAAAATATCTGTAACACCGTGTCGGAGAAAGGACAATATATTCAATATTTAGCACCTTTATAATATCATCTAATTAGAATATATTCGCATTTAAATATGTAGGTGACGTTTGAGAGCAGACAATATATTGAATATTTAGCACTTTGATAATATCATCTAATTAAAAGAGATTCGCAGTTAAGTATCTATCTGGCGTCTGGGAAAGACAATATATTCAATATTTAGCACCTTTATAATATCATATAATTAGAAAAGATTCGCAGTTAAATATGTAGCTGGCGTCTGGGAAAGACAATATATTCAATATTTAGCACTTTGATAATATCATATAATTAGAAAAGATTCGCACTTCAATATGTAGCTGGCGTCTGGGAAAGACAATATATTCAATATTTAGCACTTTTATAATCTATACTAAATAGAAGAGATTCGCATTAAAATATCTGTAACACCGTGTCGGAGAAAGGACAATATATTCAATATTTATCACCTTTATAATATCATCTGATTAGAATATAATTTGATTGTTGCAATCAAGTACCAAAGGAAGATGTTGTTTTTGGCGTTTTGTTTCTTTCGAAATTACAATAGTAGTATAGAGCGGTGATTTCGACGCCCGTTGACCTCAAAAATTTGCATATTGGGGGAGGTCACGGGGAGGTCACACAGCCAATCAGAAGCAAGTATTTTGACCTCTGACCAAAAAGCTACCTCCAACACAGGAGAGTTCCTATTGTTGCAGGGAATGTATTCCGCCGCGATGATGCGGTCCTGGCGGTGATGCGGTCGCGGGAAAAAGCTTCCGCGGAGAAAAAGTAGTCCCCAGACTGGAAATACGCTGCTTGGTCCGATAGGGTCGTGTGAGGTATCAAAGTGAAGCATTCGTGAAGGGGCATCTAATGGGCTGGGTGTAGGGTTGAAATATCGGCATTCTACGCATGCGCGGTGGCCAAAGGGTATGAAAATAGACGTTTTGGGAGCTAGGGCAGTCCCTATTGGGCCGATGGAGTTGTATGAGGTATCCATGTGAAGCCTAGGTGAGGGGGCATCGGACTGGACTAGCGGCACTGGTGTTGTCACCATTCTGCGCATGCGCGGTGGCCAAAGGGTATGGAAATAGACGTTTTGGGATCTAGGGGAGCCCCTAATGGTCCAATGGGGTCATATGAGGTATCAATGTGAAGCATGCATGAAGGGGCATCTGATGGGCTGGGTGTGGGGTTGAAATATCGGGATTCTGCTCATGCGCGGTGGCCAAAGGGTGTGAAAATAGCCGTTTTGGAGCTAGGGGAGCCACTAACGGTCCAATGGGGTCGAGTGAGGTATCAAAGTGAAGCATTCGTGAAGAGGCATCTGATGGGCTGGGTGTGGGATTGGAATATCGGCATTCTGCGCATGCGCGGTGGCCAAAGGGTATGGAAATAGACGTTTTGGGATCGAGCGGGGTTTCTAATGGGCCGATGGAGTTGTATGAGGTATCAATGTGAAGCATTCATGAAGGGGCATCTGATGGGCTGGGTGTGGGGTTGAAATATCGGCATTCTGCGCATGCGTGGTGGCCAAAGGGTATGAAAATAGCCGTTTTGGAGCTAAAACTAATGCTCCAATGGGGTCGAGTGAGGTATCAAAGTGAAGCATTCGTGAAGGGGCATCTGACTGGACTAATGGCTCGAGCGTTGTCACCATTCTAGGCATGCGCGGTGGCCAAAGGGTATGAAAATAGTCGTTTTGGGATCGAGCGGGGTTTCTAATGGGCCGATGGAGTTGTATGAGGTATCCATGTGAAGCCTAGGTGAAGGGGCATCCTGTCATGGGTGGGTGCATGTAAAATTTTTCCTGAAAAAAAAAACGGAACACGGATTTTCGAAAAATCCTGGAAGATGCCTATATGGGGTATTGGGAGTATATCGGTCCCCGGGCTTATTGGGACCTGCCTATCAAGTCAATGGGGTGATGTGAATAACAACAAGTTCAGCAATGTTCATACAGTTTATTATTCCCAATGTTACATCATACCCAGGCTGGGGGAGCCGCCCTGGGTATGTTTAGTATGTTCCCAGCAAAACAAATTGAAATATCAAACACCATGTTTTATTATTTAATGCACCGTCACATTAGGTACAAGTGTTTACTGAGCTCAAGTCAATGATCAGCATGTAGACATAGAGAGTATGTACGGCATGTTATGGTATTCATCAGTGCACGAGTGACGCATTCAACCTATGGCGGTGGTGGATCAGCTTGGTAAGGAAAAACGTAACATTGGTCACCCTCTTCACTGTCCACTTGGTGTTGGGTCGTTGTTGTTGGGTCCATCCCAAGACATCCAATTGTTCCACTTGGTCCAGCATCATCTCTAGTGACCTCCGGTTAATGATGGTAAACGGTTAGTCGTACACTGGGTTGATGGCACTGGAATAGAAATAGCGCAATTCACCCGTCATCTTATGGTATAAGATGTACCCAAATGCTACATTTAATGTGAAGGCCGTAGGTTGGTCATTGAAGATGGTTTCCACGTAGCTGCGTAGACGTGTGAGGTTGGTCAGTGGAAAATTGTAGATATCTTGAATAGGGCGATGACGGTGGAAACAGTGCCGTGTCATGGACCAATGGCGCCGAGAGATGTCACTCTCTGGATGATCTTCGGGTAAGAGATCGCTAGGAACATTTATGGGCTCGTCCAGAAAATGTTCGATGTTTTCAGGCGTATGACTCGAAACCGTAACGGTGGGATCCGGCCGGAAATCCAGGCTCTTCCCAACTGTGGGTATAGGCGGGATCTCCGTCATCGCATCACCAGTGGCGTTCGTCTCCCCGGGCTTATCTTCACTGGGTCTCACCTTCCGCGGCTCCTCTTCCGTAGGAAGTTGTCGCCAAAACCGTAGAGACGGGACATGAATCAAACGCTGATGCCGTCGTAACTGACTGCGTCGTTTGAAGAGTTGACCACAATCCTTACATTGTTCCGTCGCGCCCTCGTGGAATGAGCGTTCGTGGCGCAGTAAATGATCCTCCCGATTAAATGACCGTGTGCAGGTTATACAAGTATACCGTGCATCGTTGTGGATGGAGGCCTCGTGGCGTCGTAAATTATCTAGACGAGCAAACTGCTTCTGGCAAGTTGTGCAAGTGAACATCTTGGTGGTTGACAGAGTGTCTGATGAAACGGCAAGGCCGCTTCCCTTTTATAGCACGCTAGCTGGTGATCTATTTTTAGCACACTCAGTTCAACTATCCCCAAGTCCAGGGCCGAGCCGTGACATCTTCGGTCACCTCCGTGATACCCGAATAGACACGAAGGTGAACGACATTGTGGAAAAACCCCACAGACAGGTTAGTACATGCATTCCTATGATGTTCACAGGTTACGCCCATTCACGAAGGGCCGTCACAGGGCGTAGTAGAAAAAAGCGCATTTCTAACCTTATTGACCTTATGGCGCAAGCGAGTATAACAAGTGCCACGCACGGTGTATAAAACCCTACCCAACAGGTACACTATAAAGCCACCTCTCTCACCGTTCGCTTTTCATTCCCCACCATGGCAGCGAGCGGAACAGAGCTTGCGTTATTCCAACTGACGTCCGACGTCTACCTCATCGTCAATGACGATCACCTGGAGCTGGTCCAAGACGCACCGCAGAAGGTGAAGATTTTGTTATCGCTATCAGGCTGGACTCTATTGACACGATTGTTACAGGGAAAAGACCCCGAAAGGGATTTCATGCACGTGGAAGTCGGCGTGCACATACGCACTGCTGGAGAGGATTCCCTTTTTCCCCGGTTGGAACAGAGTGGAGGTACCTATATCACACTCTGTCCACCCTTATGGATGGCACTGAAAGATGTACTCCCCGAGGTGGATGACTTACTACACCCCGAGGTGAAAGAAGGGACTGTGGCTACCCGGAGGCTTACACCTGGCTGCACCCTATTGTTGTACCCCAAACGAGTGGACCTCATCGATAGCGGACTTAGGTGTTGGTGCACCACTGAACCCAAAGCGCACGTCTCTTTGTCACCGGAAGGATGGACTACCTTGAAACGGGTGTTGTTGGGTGACCTGCACGGTGATAGCATTCACCTGTGTGACGACGTCTACATTTTCTGCGGTCCCTTTTCCACTCGACTCCTCTGTCTGAACGACGGTGGTTTTACCCTGGACTCGGATCTATGGACGGCTTTGGAACAAGTAGTCCCCATTGTCGATAAGGTACTATCTCTATAGGAGCCACATAACCCATCAGAATAGTACGTATCACGGACAACACCCGACGTCTAGGCGCGCATGTGTGACATGGTCTATAAAACACGTCTCTCTGGATCCTACACCTTCATTTCTACGGTTGCAGAGCCATGACGGAGATCCAGCCCTATGCGACTCGCATTTTACAGCATGCCACCGTTGTGAATTCACTCACGGGTTACCGAGCAGTGGTCCGGTCCATGTTTCCAGATGGCGACGACAACGAGGGGCAACGCCAGATCCTGAACGAGTTCACAGAAGCGGTCCTCGACAGAGTGCACTCGATGGAGAGGTGTGCCATCACTCACCACTACTGGACTATGACACCCATCCTTGATGCTCGGGCTATGGACCACGATCGCTCACGCCGGAACCAGCGACGGCTGGTTGGCCTAGTCATGGTCTGTGCCCTATTCACCCTGGCGCTGTGGCATTGACAGTGGGACCTGACTATAAATACGAGGGTCAGACAGAGTGTGTGTCATTCACCGTTCGTCATTGGATCAAGCATGTCACCAGTCCTACGAGCCATCCTGCCCCTTACACCCCGGGTGGGGTTACACGTCTATGAAGATAAAGTCACCCTCGTGGAAGGCCGTGAAGATGTTTGCTGGTCGCCCGCTGAGACCGTATCGAATACGGTTACGCTACACCGTGACGGATGGACCAAATTTAAACGGGTGTTGAGCGGCGAGCTCGATGGACACCTCATCCACATAGACAATGCCATCTACGTATACCGTGGACCCTTCTTCCCACGCCTGGGCCGCTACCAAGACCCTACGCGAAGCTTCACCCTAGACCCCGATCTGTGGATAGCCTTCGAGAAAGTGGTGCCTATCGTGGACCAGCTGTTTACACCGGACGAGCGGTCATCAGACGAGTTGGAGTGGGCTCGTGCCCTGAGAGAAGCAGCGGCAGAACCCAATGAACAACTGTCTAGCCATGAACCCGACGACGATGCCATTGATTACCCGGCTAGACTCAGTCAGCCCAGTGACATGACCACCTGATCCTTTGATCTCACGGGGTTCTCCCTATAAATACGAGAGACAGTCAAATCTGGTACCACTCACGTCCTGACCATGACGGAGCATATAATACTGGCGTATCTCAGCTTGACCCCCGAGGTTTTCCTGCACGTGTATGCGGATAAGGTCGATATCATGGAGGAGGTGGGAGACATCTGTGATGAGGACCCTACACAACCGTGCCCAGCTCACATTCGTCTGTCCCGAGAGGGCTGGACCAAATTCAAACGCGTGTTGTCTGGTGAACTGGACGGCGACCTCATCCACTTGTGTCACGATGTGTACATCCGACGCGGCCCTTTCTTTGCTCAGTTGGCTCGGCTAGATGGAGGCACAGTGCATTGTACCCTTCACCCTGATCTATGGTCTGCATTGGAAGATGCCGTGGTAGATGTGGATCAAGTGCTTATCAAGCGGTCATCAGACGAGTTGGACTGGTCATTTACCATGGACACTGGAAGCCAATGAAGAAAATCAGAAAGAAACTCCGGCCCAAGATATACCCGTTATAAATAAACGATAGAGCCAGGGTCCATCATCATTTGTCACCATGAAGCGCTGGGAGAAGGTGATGGATAACTTATACTACAGTCCCGACAGTCCGGCGGCCTATAGTGCATTGTCGGCTCTCTATCGAGCGGCCAAACCCCAGGGGATACAACGTGCCCAAGTCCGAGATTGGTTAAGAAAACAAGACACCTATACCTTACATCGAGCTGTCCGTCGCCATTTTCTACGGAACCGGGTCATCGTGGGAGGAATAGATGCCCACTGGCAAGCGGATTTGGTCGATATGAGCGCCTTTGCCAAACACAACGATGGGAATCGGTATATCTTGACGTGCATCGATATCCTATCCAAGTATGCGTGGGTGGTACCCATCCGGACGAAAACGGGGGCGAATCTCATAGCGGCGTTCAAAGACATCTTCAAGACCGGGCGCAAACCTTTGTATTTGCAAACCGACGAAGGCACGGAATTCCTCAACAGACCGTTCCAAGTTTCTGAAAGCCCAGAAGGTGTTTTTCTTCCATACGTACAACGAGACCAAGGCTTCCGTGGTGGAAAGGTTCAACAGGACATTCAAAGGCCGTATGTATAAATATTTCACCTATAAGAATACAAGGCGGTACATCGATGTTCTCCCGAAACTTGTGAGTGGTTACAATCGAGCCTATCATCGGAGTATAGAGAGAGCCCCCATTACCGTGACCCAACGCAATGAAGCCCAAGTCCGGCGTGTCTTGTACCCCAGGCCATCGCAGCGAACGACGAAGGCGGTGTACACGGTCGGGGACCCTGTACGGATCAGTAAAGTCAAGGGCAAGTTCGAGAAAAGTTACTTGCCCAACTGGAGCGATGAGCACTTCCTGATTAAACGGCGCCTACCCCGACAGTCTATGAATTGGAAGATCTTCAAGGGGAACCGTTGCTAGGGACGTTTTACGAGACGGAATTACAGCCTGTCGTAAAAACACAGCAAGACTACTACACGGTGGAGCAGATTTTGAAAACGGAACGTCGACGTGGCAAACTGTTTCATTTCGTCAAATGGCAAGGTTGGCCCAGTTCCTTCAATTCCTGGGTCGCTGCCAACCAGGTGCAACGACTATAAAGCCAGACACCACTGCCGTCATCCTTCATTCCACGTCCGACCACAGTGCTATGGACAAACAGCAGCTGCCTCAGAACACAGCGTCTCCCAAAACGCGCAAAGCGCAAGTAGGCATTGTGGTGATAGTGCTAACCCTGCTGAGTGTGTTGTACGGAGGTGTGTTTTACGACGTAGCCTATGTCAGCACGTTACTTAACCAATTGAGAACACCAGCCATCAGTGAAACCGGACTACAGGTAGCACCAGTCAACCCCGTATCGAGCCCAGTCATCACCACACCCCGTGTACAAGCCACGTCGAGCTCCACACCAAGCTCCACACCTACACCCACTACGTCTGAAGACCCACCGGATTTCATCACTCACAGTGAACAGACAACGACGACCGACGTTGTACCCACCACCATCATCATCCCTCGCAGTGAACAGACAACGACGACCGACGTTGTACCCACCACTCCAGTTCACTCGTACCAAATTTACAAGAGCGGGTTACCACGACAGCGGATACACCTCCAACCATGGACCCCCGTTGGCAGCATTCCTTCACTTGCGTCATCGCAGGACCGACGGGCTCCGGCAAAACGCATTTCGTCAGGAAGCTCCTCGAACACGCCGACAGCATGATCACCCCACCTATTTTCCGAGTCGTGTGGTGTTACGGAGAATGGCAGGCAGCGTATGCAGCAATGCCCCATATCACGTTCGTGGAAGGCCTACCCAACCTGGCCGATTTGGAACCCGACACCTTGGTGGTCCTGGATGATCTCATGGCGGAGACGGACAGTCGGGTCACCCAACTCTTTACCAAAGGCAGCCATCATCGACGGCTCAGCATCATCTACATTGTGCAGAATCTCTTCAGTAAAAACAAAGAACATCGGAACATCAGCTTAAATGCCCACTACATGGTGGTCTTCAAAAACCCGAGAGATACCACTCAACTGCTGCACCTGGCGAGACAGATGTATCCCGGCCGCACACCGTTTGCGTTGGAAGCCTTTAAAGATGCCACAACCCCTCAGTACGGGTATATGCTCTTCGACCTCAAGCAAGCCACCCCCGAGCACCTTCGACTACGGACCGGCATCTTTCCCGGAGAGGCCCACCACGTGTACATGCAAAAATAATGTAAACACACCCACAGTGGCTCCCCCAGCTGGGATGTGTGTGTTTGATGATGGGGATAATGAAAAGAATGAATACCACAGCAGGGTTGACTTTGTCTCTGTTCTCTGAGGTGGATAAAAAGGGCAGAGTTGTGGGTTCTGGCATTAGTTGTACATGATGTCTGCGCGAGTACGGAAGCACGCCCCGACGCTCCGTGTATTGAAGACGGCCCCACCCGAGTTGGTCCGAACCATTGTACGCGGTGCGGACCCTGACCGTGTACGCTGTCTGTGCGAGATCGGGTACAACCTGTTAAAAGGCAACGTACCACTGACTCCGGCTCAGAAGACCAAGTTGGCCAAGCATAAGACAGGTCTCCGAACCCTAGTCCAGAAGCGGGTCCCTCAAACACAAAAGAAAAAGGTGTTACATAAAGGCGGCTTTCTCGGGGCCATCTTAGCGCCGTTGCCCGCTTCCGTGTTGGGTCCAGTATTGGGTGGACTCTTCGGCCGACAATGAACCACACGAAAAAAATGGTGCTCGTCGAACCACGATTCCTTCAAAACCTTCAATCGCCCTACCCTGTCCCACCTACGGTGAAGACCATAAACACCCTCGATGGAGAGATGCAACAGATCTTACAGAGACCGGGGTTAAGCGACAGTGAGAAAGTACAACGGTAGAATGAGACGCTTCAACGGTACATGACGTTCATGGACCAATACAAAACCCTCTCTACCCCACCACCACCACCACCACAACGTGACACACCGCCGACCTCAGCACCCCTCCAACAGCCGCCATTACCAGGGGTAGCACCCACAGCCCCACAGTGGGTGGAAGACGAAGTGCTGAAGAGTGTACCTGCATCGTTCAAGAAACAAGCTGGCCTGGTATTACAACGGATGAAACAGAATCCTAACATGACTTGGAATGATCAAGGCGAACTCCTGGTACAGAATCAGGTGGTCCCGGGGACCCACATGACGGATTTAGTGAATGACCTGATGCGTCAACGCAGGTCGCACCCGGATCCTCGAGGATGGGAGGTCTTCGCTCAAGGCTTGAAAGACATGCATGTACCACAGGAATTGATGGGGAACCCCCACCGCTGGGCCTTTATGCAGCGAACCCAGCAATCGCCGAGTGGCCCACTACCTTCTTGGGAATCCGAATGGGAACCGGAGTCACCCCCCAAAACACCACCACCACAACGGGCACCTTCTTTTCAGACCTTTAAAAAACCATCCTTGATCAGGACACCCACATCTCCAGAGCCGTGACACGTAGCAAGTCACCGCAACGAACACGACGCCGGACACAACCGCCCAAGGCCTGGAACACCTATTAAAACCAACAGCAGCAGCAGGACAGCTCAGTCGCCATGTTTCACTTCACCCTACCCAGTAACAGTTCGCTGGATGTGTTTCCTGACAACACCGTGGCCAAGCACGTGACCCAGTTACCGCAACCGTTGCATTTACCTGGACGATGGGAATGTGGCCTCGTGGATATCTAATACCCTTACTCGTGGTACAACGTGCGAGCCAATGACGTGTGGTACGAGGTGACCTACGAAGGCAAAGACACCCGACTCACCCTGCCCGAAGGCCAATACGATACCCCCAAGGAGTTCAAGGGTGGGCTGTCAAAACTGTTGCATTATAAGGCTCTACGGGAAGTTACGAATACTTCAAAACCCATCAAATCCTTTCCCTTCAAGAATCACGTGGACTTCGATTACAACGCACACAACGACAAGGCACAGCTTATCGTCACCGCCAACGCGAGTGTCGTACTGAGTCCCATCCTACAGCAAATGCTGGGTTTCGATATACGGACGTTCGCTGGTCCCACCGCCCACCAAGGCGAGATCCCGATGGATATGAAGTCGGGTATGTACGGACTCTACGTCTACTCGGACGTGGTGGACAACCACATCGTGGGCGACATCAACACACCTCTGTTACGGGTGGTCCCCATTAAAAAGACGTATGGAGATCAAGTCACCCACAGTTTCACCCACATGCTCAACCTGCCCGTACGACAAACCGACATCAACACGATCACGGTGGATATAAGAGATGACACGGGACGACCGGTGGCATTCGAACGAGGAAAAGTGGTGCTGACACTTCATTTTCGACAAGCACGTGCTCCTCACTTTGTATAATGAAGGTGCCTTACGAGTGCGATGCACGCAGCTATATGGACTATTATGCCCAACAGGCCGGGGTGGCTTTCCGGTCTTTAGCGGTGCACGCATGCAACGAGGACATGGACTGGGGAACATACTCGGCAGCATCGTCAAAATCGTTCCTGCCCTTGGTGACGCGTGGGGTGAAAGCAATCGGCAAACAAGCGGTACGCAGTGGACTGCAAGTGGCCGGTGATGTCTTGGGGGTACGGCACCCAAAGAAGCCTTGAAACGGCGGGCCAAAGAAGCGGGAGGCGTCTTGGTGGCCAAAGCACAACGCACCGTAGGGCATAAAAGAGCTGCCCCACCGAGACCACGCATCAGTCGACGACCGACCCAGCGACGACGCACATCGAAGACCCAGGATATCTTTTCTTAAAACATGTCATTGATCCACGCCGAGTCCTGCCCCTCCACCAACAGTGAATTTGATTTGTGGACTGTGCTGCCCACACAGACCAGTGTCGAACAAGGATTATGGGTGGAGCATCTCCCGCTCTCCAGCATCAACGAAACAGGGCCCATCGAGTTCACCATCAGTAATGCGGATACGGCCTATGTGGACATGTTCATGCAAGACCGGTACCTCTTGAACAAGATCCCCATTAAAATCCGACTGATACGGGCGCCTCCGACCTTCGCCTTGATGGCCACTGACGTAGAGGGGCATGCAGCTGACTATAAGATTGTCATCCAAGACGCAGTCCTGTATGTCCGAAAAGTGAAACCGAATCCAGCCGTTCAATTGGGACATATGAAAGCCTTGGAAACAAAACCAGCCCAGTACCCTATCCGACGTGTACAAACCAAAGTGTTCTCTGTGCCAGCTGGAAATATGGGCGCCAACAAAGAAAACCTGTTCCTGGGGGAACTACCCAAGCGATTGATCCTGGCCTGTGTGGAAAATACCAGTTTCAGCGGAGCCTACCCAGAGAATCCGTTTGACTTTAAACATTTCGGCATCAATTTTGTGGCCCTGCATGTGGATGGACAACAGGTCCCAGCCACGGCCTTAACACCACACCTTGGGCGCAGGAATTTCATTCGAGCCTATCAGAGCCTGTTTACAGCCACCGGTCAAATCAACCAGGACGAAGGGAATTTGATCAGTCGGGAGGACTACGCGAACGGATACACGTTGTTCTGTTTCGATCTGACCCCCACCTTAGAGAACGACCATCAGCTGGCCCTGGCCAAGCAAGGCAACTTACGGTTGGAAATCCACTTTGCACGAGCCCTAGCGACCACCGTCAATGTGATCTGCTACGCCGAGTTTGACATCATTCAAGTGGACAAGGCGCGCAACGTCCTGTGTGACTTCTCCACCTAACATGGATACAGACCAGATAACCACCGTGCTGGAGAATGACCCGGAGACACGTATGGTCTTTCAAGGGGTGTTCGCCCGAGATGTGTTCCCATTAGACCGTATGTATCCTGCTGCATACGTTCTCAACACGGACCCGATGGATCGGGCCGGTGAACATTGGGTGGCCGTGTACTTGACAGAACAGCAGGGCGAATACTTTGACCCGTACGGCCTGCCACCCTCCATCCCGATTTAACAGACTTCATGGATCAAGGCACAGAGACGTGGTGTTGGAGCAGTCAAACGTTGCAAAGCCTGACCAGTAGCGTGTGCGGACAATATTGCTTGTTTTACCTGTACCATCGATGCCGGGGAAGACCCTTATCTACCATCGTACAGATGTTTGACGAGTACCCCAAGGCCGAGGACCGCGATGTACTCGTATATGACTGGGCCGCCCATCATTTCAGTGTACAAGCCCCGTTCTGGGCTTAAGTTCTTTCAATGTACACACGCCCGCTGTTCTGGGCTTAAGTTTACAAGCCCCCTGTTCTGGGCTTCAGTTCTTTCAATGTACAAGCCCCTGTTCTGGGCTTCAGTTTTCACGTGGTTGTTCTCACGTTGTTGTTGTTCACTGAATAAAAAAAATGAGATCTCACCAAAAAACCCTGTCTTGTGTGTTTTATTCATAATGCATAAATGCTCAATGTGGAGATTCAGTCACACTGAAATCAGTGGTGTAGGATGCGGCCAAAATGTAACCCATCAATGTTAGAATGCAAGAGCACTATAGTAAAATAGAGAGCCAATGAAATCAGCCCACAGACCAAGTACGTGTTTTGGTCTAGGTTTGGAGCGGGCATTTCATTGAGGTACGTGTAAAGGAAGACGGTGAGTGAAGACTCGTCCAACACGTATAGATTAAGTTTATTACTATAAGTTCTATGTATTCTCCGAACCTTGCCGAAAGGGAGACCTTGGACCGTTTGACCTGGATGTAACCTTTGACCTTTTGACCCGACATTCATCCGCCCACTGCCGGTGATGACGCGCGCGCGCGCTGCGGCCGGAGAACCCGCACGCGCGCTGCGGCCGGGGCGGGCCGGGCCGGGCCGGGCTGGGGCCGGGAAAGTTGGAGGTCGTGTTTGAGCATTCACCCAAAACCGGAAGTGACGTCACACACACTTGCGCAGACCCACCAAACCACCTGAACGCCATTGTAGGGGAAAACCCCAGTACATGACACGGAGAGACACAGACAAGTCTAGACATGTCCAAAGGTCACGCCCCATTCACCCAAACCGGAAGTGACGTCACACACTTGCGCAGACCCACCAAACCACGTGGATGTTAGTCCAGGTGGATGCTCCCCTACCTAGGCTTCACATGGATACCGCACTCGACACAGTAGGCCCATGAGGGGCCCACCTAGACCCCAAAAACGTCTATGTCCATACCCTTGGGCTACCGCGCATGCGCAGAATGACCCTATGTCTACCCCACATCCACGCCATCAGAGGCTCCATTACATATGCTTCACATGGATACCTCACACGACCCATTCGAACCGTGAATAGCCCATCTGTAACCCAAACACACCCACACACACACCCCCCAAAATGCCTGCTTTCTCTACTACGGCCAGGCTGCGCATGCGCAGAGTATTGACAACGTACGAACCATTAGTGTAGTCAAGTGCTCCTGCATGAGAGCTTCGAAATAAGACCTCATACGACACCATTGGATCACCAGGGACTCACCTAGACTCCAACATGTCCACCCGGTATGGATTTATACATACATTGGGCTTATATCCCAGTATATGGGTCTATATGAGCCTACCCAGGCCTCGGTGACTTTTTTCAAAAATTTCACCGTTTCGCTCCGCGACACTTCCTATCGTGTTCTAAATGACGAGACTAAGAAAACAAATCCAAACAACCATACCGCAAATGTATAGAAGTAGGTTTCCCAGTGGGACAAACATTGGTCCTATACCCCCAGTATGGGTCTATATGGGTCTATATGGGTCTCGGTGACTTTTTCAAAAATTTCACCGTTTCGCTCCGGGACACTTCCTATCGTGTTCTAAATGACGAGACTAAGAAAACAAATCCAAACAACCATACCGCAAATGTATAGAAGTAGGTTTCCCAGTGGGACAAACATCGGTCCTATACCCCTAGTATGAGACTATATGGGCTATATATAGTACTTTTCCAAAAATTTCAACGATTCGCTCCGCGACACTTCCTATCATGTTTGTCTTGACGAGACTAAGAAAACGAGATCCCACAACCTATACCGCAAATGTCTAGAAGTAGGTTTCCCAGTGGGGCAAACATTGGTCCTATACCCCTAGTATGGGACTATATGGGTCTCCCTGAACTTTTTCCAAAATTTTCAACGATTCGCTCCGCGACACTTCCTATCATGTTTGTCTTGACGAGACTAAGAAAACGAGACCCCACAACCTATACCGCAAATGTATAGAAGTAGGTTTCCCAGGATGGTCCTATACCCCCCATACCCCATATAGGCATTTTCCCGTAATTTAGGATAAAGTCCGTGTTCCGTATATTTTCAGGAAAAATTTTACATACACCCACCCTGGAACTAGGGGGAGATAACTCTATTGATAGGCAAGCCCCGTTAAGCCCGGCGACCTATATACCCCCCATACCCCATATAGGCATTTTCCAGGATTTTTCGATAAAGTCCGTGTTCCGGGGTTTTTTTCAGGAAAATTTTTACATGCACCCACCCATGACTGGATGCCCCTTCACATAGGCTTCACATGGATACCTCATACAACTCCATCGGCCCATTAGAAACCCCGCTCGATCCCAAAACGTCTATTTCCATACCCTTTGGCCACCGCGCACGCGCAGAATGCCGATATTTCAACCCCACACTCAGCCCATCAGATGCCCCTTCACGAATGCTTCACTTTGATACCTCACTCGACCCCATTGGACCATTAGTGGCTCCCCTAGCTCCAAAACGGCTATTTTCATACCCTTTGGCCACCGCGCATGCGCAGAATGCCGATATTTCAACCCCACACCCAGCCCATCAGATGCCCCTTCATGAATGCTTTTCATTGATTCCTCATATGACCCCATTGGACCATTAGGGGCTCCCCTAGATCCCAAAACGTCTATTTCCATACCCTTTGGCCACCGCGCATGCGCAGAATGGTGACAACACCAGAGCCGCTAGTCCAGTCCGATGCCCCCTCACCTAGGCTTCACATGGATACCTCATACAACTCCATCGGCCCATTAGAAACCCCGCTCGATACCAAAACGTCTATTTCCATACCCTTTGGCCACCGCTCATGCGCAGAATGCCGATATTTCAACCCCACACTCAGCCCATCAGATGCCCCTTCACGAATGCTTCACTTTGATACCTCACTCGACCCCATTGGACCATTAGTGGCTCCCCTAGCTCCAAAACGTCTATTTTCATACCCTTTGGCCACCGCGCATGCACAGAATGCCGATATTTCAACCCCACACCCAGCCCATCAGATGCCCCTTCACGAATGCTTCACTTTGATACCTCACTCGACCCCATTGGACCATTAGTGGCTCCCCTAGCTCCAAAACGTCTATTTCCATACCCTTTGGCCACCGCGCATGCGCAGAATGCCGATATTTCAACCCCACACCCAGCCCATTAGATGCCCCTTCACGAATGTTTCACTTTGATACCTCACTCGACCCCATCGGACCATGCAGCGTATTTCCAGTCTGGGGACTACTTTTTCTCCGCGGAAGCTTTTTCGCGCGACCGCATCACCGCCAGGACCGCATCACCGCGGAGGAATACATTCCCTGCAACAATTGGAACTCTCCTGTGTTGGAGGTAGCTTTTTGGTCAGAGGTCAAAATACTCGCTTCTGATTGGCTGTGTGACCTCCCCCCAATATGCAAATTTCTGAGGTCAACGGGCGTCGAAATCACCGCTCTATACTACTTACAATGAAAGGGACCGATTGTCTCCGAAACACCTTCGGTCATCGTTGAGTGATTGGTTTGTAGTGCCAGTAAGTCTGAATACATGTCAGCTGTCTGCATCAGTGAGGTTGCCTTTATATCGCCCGTTCTGTAGGTACCGTTACGCCGACCCCTACCAAACTTTCTGCGCTATTTTCGGAACGACAAAAAAATGGAGAGCTGAAACTTCGTGACTTTATAGTTTATCATATTGGGGTCATTTTGAGCCTATTTGTATGACCCCCGACGAAAGGATCATGGGTAAATTCAAGATGGCGGCCATGTCGGTCCCAGAAAAGTGATATTTTTGTCATATTTCTTCAAAATTTCTGCTTTTCTGCGATGAAAAGTGGGTAAAAACTATTTTATTTCACATCACATTAATATTTACTAATTTATCATTCTGTTTTTGCGGGGAAATTGCATAAATAAAAAATTCGGAAAATCTGATCGGTAAATCGACCAAAAAATGTCGTTTTTGAAAATGACGTCACTGTGACGTCATCAATTCGGCCATCTTGTTTTTTTTTACATTTTGTGGTAGAGCTTGACCCAAGGGTATAGTGTGGTAAGTTTCAGCCTCCTAGTTCAAGGGGTCAGAAAAATAATTAGGGGGGGGCATAATTTCCGCCCCCCCCCCCCCAGGCGACGACAGGCTCCCAAAAGCCCAGGCCAGATAGGGTTAAACAGTCTATATACCAGCACATGCGCATTGTTTAACCAGGAAGAACGATAGAATAATCTGTTATTGTCTGAGTGGATTTGCACAGACCACAAATGAAAATGTACTTGCGACTGTCTTAAAAATCCTTACATAACAGCGCATGCGCGTTGTTTAACCAGGAAGAACGATAGAATAACCCCAGGTATTGTCAGAGGAGTTGCACAGACCAGCAAATAAGGGGTAGGACTGCCTTAAACCTCCTTAATCACCAGTCCTTGCAATATTGAAAATATGTAGCATTTGTGCTAATTATACAATATATTTTCTTTAAAGAGAGGCAATCGGACAATTTGGAGCTGCGAATTAGAAGAAATATTCAATATTTAGCATTTGTGCTAATTATACAATATATTTTCTTTCGGGAGAGGCAGTCCGACAATTTGCGTTTGCGAGTTATCATGAATATTAAATATTTCTTCTGGCTGCAGTTTAGAAAGAAATATTGAATATTTAGCATTTGTGCTAATTATACAATATATTTCATTTGGGAACAGGCAAGTCAAAGTGCTAACTAGCAGTAATCCTAGAAATTATCTTCAAAGTAGCACACCCCTTTCTAAATATCACTGATTTTAGAAATTATTTGCGAAGTAGCAGATCTGCTAAATAGCATGCGAGACAATAATAACCATTCCTGCACCTTAATGCCGAAAAATGCCTTTTCGCAATCTTTCGCTGACGAAAATAACGAATCGGGAGAGAAAAAATATGCCAATTTGATACAGTTTGACCAACCTGAGCTTCTTTGACCATGTACCATCTCTCATGACTGTTTTGATGCTGACAAAATGTGTTCAAATGTGTGGGAAAAACATTGACTGATTTTCTCGTTTTGGCGCCTTTCTGACATGTTGTAAGAATATGACCTACGCCATTTTTATCACGTGACCTTGCTGATCACGTGAATAAACACACGTCGCTATTGGTTTACAACCGGCAAGGATCGATTTCTGATGCCGTGAGCAAAATGGTCAACCACATTCTGCTCATGTTCCTATCAACTGTGGAGAAAGAAACACAATGGTTTTCTTGACAAAATCAGTGTTTGAATGCAGATTCCATCTAATTAAAGATGGATGACATCTTGGTGGTTGACATCTTGCTGGAGATGCCAAATCACATTATTTACTCGATAAAATGGTTTTCCTGCCTCTGTCTCAATACCCCACGCCGTGTGCATTTAAAGATCTCGAGCGACTGACGTCTTATTTAGTTCTTTCCATTTCGGGCCCTATCAGTGATTCGGGCTAAGGAGTCCGATTCAGTCACAACAACCAAAACAAAATAGACTCCTTAGCCGATGTTTTCGGGCTAGCTGTTTGTTATGAGTAAAGTTGGAGATAAATCATCAACGTGGATTATATAATCGAACCAAAGAGAGTTTTAAGAGTGATTTGATTTGTGTTTACTCATATTTGAGTGTAGTTTATTTCTATCTGAGGAGAATTTGTTGTAGCTGGTAATAAATAACTTTGGTGTGGTGAATACAGCCTATATATGCCTGTAAGGGTAGTCAATAACAGTGCAACGGCAACGAATTATTCGATTGATACAATCAATAATAGGTGGAATTAGTTAACACAAACATATTTTTTTCTTCTATAATGCTTTATTTTGTTTCTGTGTAGAACATGCCGCACATTTCATGTATGCAGTCAGTTTACAATGAATTACAGTTATGAAAAATATCCTGAAGCGTCGAGTCAGTTTATCCTGCCGTTATTTGCACCAGACGGGTTTGTTGCAATGGATGAGATGTTCTTCACACAGTATATCTGGTTAATTGTAATAGATAATCCTTCAAAGTATGCATCTGGGTTTGTTGATCGGAAGGCATATTATACCCTATGTATCTGCTTCTTGGGTCTGGTAAAGCACATTTAATAATATGTGTCTTGTGTCGACCGAGAGTCCACATTATGGGTCCGATTTATTGGGTCGGATAAGGTGTATTCCACACGACAAGTCTGGTTCGTTAGGTCGGATGAAGTATATTCCAAAGGATGTGTCTGGTTTATTGGGTCGGATATGGTGTATTCCATATAATGCGTCTGGTTCGATGGATCAGATCAGGCATATCTCACACTATGCGTCTGGTGTATTAGGTCGGTTGAGGCATACTCCACACTAGTTGATCGAGTTAGTCAGATCAGTGATGTGTTTGGGGTTTGTTTGTTTTTTTTATCAGGTCTGAAGTAAATTCAACACTATGTATCTGGTTTGAATTATGGATCAGCCGACTAAGCATTGGATCTTTTCCATTTTGTACTTTTCTGGGTAGGATCATCCTTATTTCACATTGTGTATTTGTTTATGGAATCGAAAGCGGGATATTCCTCCCTGTGTTTCTTCTTTTTCGGTTCGAAGGAGGCATATGTCACACAGTCTGATTCATTGGTTCATGGGTTCGGATGAGGTATATGTCACACTGCAACGATCATTGGTTCGGATGAGGCATATGTCACACTACCTGATTCATTGGTTCGGATGAGGCATATGTCACACTGCCAGGCTCATTGATTCAGATGAGGCATATGTCACACTGCCTGATTCATTGGTTCGGATGAGGCATATGTCACACTGCCTCGCTCATTGATTCAGATGAGGCATGTCACAGTGCCTGGTTAGTTGGTTCGGATGAGGCATATGTCACGCTGCCTGGTTCATTGGTTCGGATAAGGCATATGTCACACTGCAACGAACATTGGTTCGGATGAGGCATATGTCACACTGCCAGGCTCATTGATTCAGATGAGGTATATGTCACAGTGCCTGATTCATTGGTTTGGATGAAGCATATGTCACACTGCCTCGCTCATTCATTCAGATGAGGCATGTCACAGTGCCTGGTTCGTTGGTTCGGATCAGGCATATGTCACGCTGCCTGGTTCACTGGTTCGGATGAGGCATATGTCACACTGCATCGGTCATTGGTCCGGATGAGGCATATGTCAATCTGCCTGGTTCATTGGTTCGGATGAGGCATATGTCACACTGCCTCGCTCATCGATTCGGATGAGCCATATGTCACATTGCCTCGCTCATTGATTCCGATGAGGCATATGTCATACTGCCTGGTTCACTGATTCAGATGAGGTATATATCGCACTTCCTGATTCATTGGTTCGGATGAGGCATATGCCAAACTGCCTGATTCATTGATTCGGATGAGGAATATGTCACACTGCCAGGTTCATTGATTCAGATGAGGTATATAATGTATATCACACTTCCTGATTCATTGGTTCGGATGAGGCATCTGTCACACTGCCTTGCTCATTTATTCGGATGAGGCATATGTCATGCTGCCTGGTTCATTGGTTCGGATGAGGCATATGTTACACCGCCTCACTCATTGGTTCGGATGAGGCATATGTCACACTGCCTGGTTCATCGGTTCGGGTGAGGCAAATGTCGCACTGCCTAGCTAATTGATTCGGATGAGGAATATGTCACAGTGCCTGGTTCATTGGTTCGGATGAGGCATATGTCATACTACCTCGCTCATTGATTCAAATGAGGCATATGTCACACTGCCTGGTTCATTGATTCAGATGAGGTATATAATGTATATCACACTTCCTGATTCATTGGTTCGGATGAGGCATCTGTCACACTGCCTTGCTCATTTATTCGGATGAGGCATATGTCATGCTGCCTGGTTCATTGGTTCGGATGAGGCATATGTTACACCGCCTCACTCATTGGTTCGGATGAGGCATATGTCACACTGCCTGGTTCATCGGTTCGGGTGAGGCAAATGTCGCACTGCCTAGCTAATTGATTCGGATGAGGAATATGTCACAGTGCCTGGTTCATTGGTTCGGATGAGGCATATGTCATACTACCTCGCTCATTGATTCGGATGAGGCATGTCACACTGCCTGGATCATTGGTTCGGATAAGGCATATGTCACACTGTCTGGTTGATTGGATCGGATAAGGCATATGTCCCACTACCTCGCTCATTGATTCGGATGAGGCATATGTCACAGTGCCTGGTTCATTGGCTCGGATGAGGCATATGTCATACTACCTGGCTCATTGATTCGGATGAGGCATATGCCACAAGTCCTGGATCATTGGCTCGGATGCGGCATATGTCACACTGCCTCGCTCACTGATTTGTATGAGGCATATGTCACGCTGCATGGTTCATTGGTTCGGATGAGGCATATGTCACACGGCCTTGCTCATTGGGTCGGATTAGGCATATGTCACACTGATCCATTGGTTTGGATGAGGCATATGTGTAACCAGAAAATTGATCAATAATATAAGTAAACAGGAGCCGGTAACACGGGACGCTTTGCCGCTAGGTGGAGCCACCGTTACTGGTTTGCACGTGGTGATTGTTGGCAACGCACCATTAAACTTGGGAATGAAATCAGTCCAAAATGCTACGCGATCGGGTTTGAGGTTCGATCCGATCATACCATCACCTGATGTGGTGTTAACTGCTAGGTGAATAAAGAATTCGTTTTCCGTAGTGTACGGTGGCCACTCTTCAGAATTCAACGAGTCATCCGGTAAATTAGGATTCCTGAAAATTAAAAAAAAAAGATATGTTGGTCACATTGGCTACATTCAGCGTGTTAAAACAAAGTTTCATGTTCCACTTAAAAGCATCAATGTGACTTGGCATCTCTCTCAAGTAGTGGAAAGACAGAGTCTCAGCTGAAATGAATTTGAGCGGAACAACGATGAGGACTAGGAGCAGAAAGACGAGAAGGAGCAGAGGCACAAGGTTGAGGGCGACTAGGAACAGGAGCAGAAGGAAGAGGGGCAGGAGCAGAATGACAGGGAGGAGCAGGGGCAGAAGAACGAGGAGGAGCAGGAGCCGAGGACGAGGAGAAGCAGGAGCAGAAGGAAGAGGTGGAGCAGGAGCGGAAAGACGAGGAGGAACAGGAGCGGAAAGACGGGGAGAAGCAGGAGCAGGACGAGGACGAGGACGAGGACGAGGACGAGGCAGGAGTCAATGGACGACGAGCAGAAGCGGAAGGACGAGGGCGAAAAGAAGCCGGCACAGAAGGACGAGGAGCATGAGTGGAAGGACGAGGAGGAACAGGGGCGGAAGGACGAGAAGAAGCAGGAGCAGGACGAGGAGAAGCAGGTGGAGCAGGACGAGGAGAAGCAGGAGTCGAAGAACGACTAACAGGAGCGGAAGGACGAGCAAGAGCAGAAGCAGAAGAACGAGGAGGGGCAGGCGTAGAAGCAGCAGAAAGAGCAGAACAAGGAGAAGGACGAGAAGCGAGAACGGAAGGACGATGAGGTGCAGGATCGGAAGGACGAGGCGAAGCAGGAGCAGGACGAGGAGAAGCAAGAGAAGCAGGACCATGAGAAGGAGGAGTCGAAGGACGAGAAGTAGGAGCGGAAGGAAGAGGAGGAGCAGGAGCAAAAGGACGAGTCAGAGCAGAACCAGAAGGACGACGAGTAGCAGAAGCAGAATTCGAAAGACGAGGAGAAGGAGCGGAAGGACGACGAGAAGCAGCAGAGGAAGAAGGAGAAGGAGCAGGACGAGGAGAAGCAGAAGTCGAAGAATGAAGAACAGGAGCGTGAGGACGAGGACGAGCTGGAACAGGAGCAGAACGAGGAGAAGCAGGAGCAGAGAGACGAGAAGGAGCGGAGGGACGAGGACGAACAGGAGCAGAAGGACGAGGAGTAGCAGGTGCAGAAGAGCGAGGAGTAGGAGCCAAAGGACGAGGAGCAGGAGCAGAAGGAAGAGGAGCAGCAGCGGAAGAATCAGGAGGAGCAGGACGAGGAGAAGCAGGAGTCGAAGAACGACGAGCAGGATCGGGAGGACGAGGAGGAGTAGGAACAGGAGCAGAACGAGAAGCAGGAGCAGTAGGACGCGTAGCAGGAGCGGAAGGACGAGGAGGATCAGGAGCAGTAGGACGAGGAGGAGCAGAAAGGCGAGGAGTAGGAGCTGAAGGACGACGAGCAAGAGCAGAAGGAAGCCGGACACGAACGGAAGGATCAGGAGCAAGAGTGGAAGGACAAGGAGGAGCAGGAGCAAAAGGACGAGGAGAAGGAGCAGATGGACGAGCAGGAGCAGAAGGACGATGCGCAGGAGCAGAAGGACGAGGAGGAGCAGCAGCGGAAGGACGAGAAGGAGCAGAAGGAAGTGAAGGAGAAGTACGATGATGAGGAGCCGAGAGAAGCAGGAGCAGAAGGACGAGGAGGAGCAGGAGCGGAAGGACGAGGAGGAGCAGGAGCGGGAGGACGAGGATGAGCAGAAGCAGAAGGACTACAAGCCGGATGAGTTTCTCCTACCTCACGATCTTGCTCCTGCTCCTCATTCGCCTACTCCATGTACTCCGCTCTACATCCTACTCACACTCTCCACCCTAATTATGATCTGTGGCTATCTTTTTACCACTACTATCACAGCTTTCACGTTATTCAAAATATATTCCATCAGTGAGATATTTAACCCTACAGTGAGGTAGTATCCTTCCAGGCACACGATTGGCGATGAATTTTGCTCCTGGCAGATAAATCTGTACCGAGTACCGTACATCGATGACCAAATCACACTACTTGTCTTCAAAGCGGGAACTAATATGGATCTGATCTCGGCACTCTAGGATGCAGAGACTTTTTCTCGGTATTCTTCCTCGATAGACTGAGGTACGTTATCAATCTAATTAGAATTATATCCTTTCTTCAGCCAATCTCGGTATCAATGCACAGTAGCTTGGCTGAGCAGAATCGCACTCCAAGTTGGTGGGATATCCTTTGATGATGCCACGGTCTAGCCGGTGTGGCGGAGTAGATATTTATACTGATCTTTGATATCAACTTGATATCAAATTGAGACTGTGATCCTACCCCCCACCACACACACACACACACAGATTACAACTGCAATAGTCCAAGTGCTGCAGCGATGTCATAATCTGATTTATATGTTCCTGAGATGTGCGAACAGAACACCAAATTCAGTTGAAGTCAGCACGATCCTACAGCGACATATACGACTGGTGAGCATTGATAGGATATCAGTTTATTATGCCCCCCCCCCCCCTACCAAACTTCTATCCCTGGAACGACAAGACTCCTGGCTTTGTAGTTTATCATATTGGGGTCATTTGAGGCCTATTTGCATAACTAACCCCACGAACAGAGGATGATAGGTAAATTCAAAATGGCGACCATGTGGGGTACAATGATGTACAACTGATGTTTCACCATTTTTCTTGAAAATTCCAGCTTTTCTGCGAGGAAAAGTGGGGAAAAGCTATTTTATTTCACATCAGATTATTATTTACTAATTTATCATGCAGTTTTTGCCCTAAGATAACACATAAATAAAACATTCGAAAAATCTGACCGAAAATGACTTTTTTGAAAACGACTGTGACGTCAACAGCTTGAATTTTTTACTTTTTTGTGGAGCTTGGCCCATAGGTACAGTGTGGTAAGTTTCAGCCCCCTAAATCAAGGAATTAGAAAAAATACTTTGGGGTGGGGAGCGGGGGGGAACAGGTCTCAAACTGTCCAGGCCAAATAGAGTTAAGATTGGGTACGGTCAGAATTACAACACATATAAGGGAAGGTCAGAAGTTCACCTATCTGTATTTTATGAACTTCTGGTACGGTATACACCTGGGAGATTCGTATCAACTGATAAATGCAACAAACAAAAAATGCAATGAATATATATATATATATATACATACCCAGTTTTGGCGAAGTTACTCCAGTAGGTCATGATTGAAGCGGTAAGGGCCTTTTCTTGTCCAGTGCTCTGAAACCCTGGTAATAAGGGTTGACCGAACACAAACCTGATCTCATCCCCGTGGTCAGCTCCTGTTCGCCATGGTTCGTGCGACTCCCAGCTTCCTCTGTGATCGAAGTAGTAGAAATATGTTTTGCCTGTTGGACTGGTGGAACCGGTAATATTTTGTTGGCGAGCTAGGAAGCGGGCGAAGGTCACAATTCCTGCGTAGAACCAGCTATCGGAAAGGGTTTCTATGAACTGTATGGCCCTATTCATACCATTGTATGGACCATCGAAGTCCGTGTATCGGTATTGCATTACACTGTAAAGAGCATCAGTGTAGTTAACCTTACCGTATGATCGAACCACGTTGTTCAATAAGTCACGAAATAGACTTTCCGGTATGCCATTAATGCTGTCATTCAAGTGCAATTTATCTCTGTAATCCTTCATCTGCATGTTATAGAACAGGGCTCCTTCTTGGCTGTTCGTACCGATCAGGTGATCTAAATTTCCACAGTTTCTTGCTGCTGTAGAATTGGTTAAATTGACCGTTATCTCCGCCGGGCTATTTTTGAACAATAACAGATCTACGTATGGACCAAATTGTATCTTCCCTTCTGGAGCAGGTTCGATAACCTCCATAATTACCTGCGCCTTGATGAGATCATCAACTGATTTGCTCCTCAAACATTCTAGCATTTCTATCGGTGATTCTGGACATTTCGCATAACTGGAGTAGATTTTTGCCCAAGTCCCAGGATTCTCTATAATAGCCCAAGGGACTAAGGCCGAGCCACTCTCGGAGATCACTCTCTGGAACAGTTCCGTATTCGTCACAGCGACGGACAGAGACAGTAGCGACACACTCGACGCCCCAGCCGATTCACCAAAGATTGTTATTCTAGACGAATCTCCTCCAAACTCTGCGATGTTATGCTTCACCCATACTAGCGCTGTAAGTTGGTCCCACATGCCATAGTTTCCAAAATCATGCCCATCTTCTGTTGCCAAGAAACCTAGCGCCCCCAGGCGGTAGTTCATAGCAACAACTATTACTCCGCCTGTGGCTGACAAAAGTTTCCCGTCATGGATATTTGCAGTACCAATGTTATACGCTCCTCCGTGTATCCACACCATGACTGCCAACGGTGTACTGCTATTTTCTGATTCGGGAACGTAAATATTCAGAACCAAGCAAGATTCATTCACGACCAGAGCCGAGGGTGGAAAAAATGGTAATAATCCGCGTAGCCAAGCGGTATTCTGTGGGCAAATGGGGCCAAAGTTAGAAGCATTAAATACACCGGTCATGCGTACTTTGAGCTGCGGAAGTTGTAATCTTAGACTTCCGGTAGGTGGCTCTGCATACGGTATTCCCAAGAATACACTCACTTGTTTCGTGTCATTGTTGTACATTTGCACCTGCATGGTAGTTCCTTCCACCACACCGGAAGTAGTGTTAACTTGTAAATCATTCGCATTACTGACTCCCAATCCGGAAAGAGTGAGGAGCATCAACACTGAAGGCAGTTCCATGATACCAAGTTTAATGAATTGTTGCTTATCAACACTTGAGTCGGCTTGATATTCTAGAGGATGGCGGACCTGTGCCTGGAAAATATAGAACGTTCACAATATCAATGGTGTGCGTGAGTCAATTTGAAGATTTTATGACTCACCTCAATGACCAATTGCACAAAACAATCAAAGTTAGTCCATATTGTTGCCGGTCCGGCATGTCCCACACATAGAATAAGTAATCTGGTAGATATACTTTTGAAACCATATACACGAAACATATCAGTAGTTATTTAAGAGGTGATCAAGTTTTCCTTAACTGTTTACCAGGAAATGTAACGTCAGATACTATACTTGTCAGTTTTGATGTCACCTCACTTTATATCAGTATACGGCTTGAATTAGGGCTAAAGGCTATCGAATACTGGATCGATAAACATCCGAGATATTAGAACGCAAATTTAATACGGAGTTCTTACTAGACAGCGCAGAATTCATCTTAGAAAACAACACGTTGCATTTCAACAACATGTATTTTTTACAATTCTCGGCACACCAATGAGAACCCAAATGGCCCCCACTTACGCTACAATGACATTAGCGTATGTAGAAGAAAAAATATTTGATGCCGTGGATAATAAATATGGTCCACAGCTTTCCGAAGCGTATGGAAAAGATAATTGGACGATTATTTCCTCTCATGGAAGGAGTCTAAATGTAATATTCAAAATTTAAAGGGACTATTTTCTATTCTCATCAGATCACTACGCAGACAATCCCAAGACTGATCAGTACTGTGCAGTATTCTGTAACTTCACATTCCTGTTCGGAAATATAGTTATGACCAGCTGATGACCATATTCTACTGAGCAGAATATGTATTGAATCATTGAGTTACTTTTAGCCCAATTAGGAACGGGTTCTCCCTTGATCCACTTGGGGTGGTGTTGGTGCCGAGAACATCAGGTAAGTACCAAAGGCCCTCAAAATTAGTCTTTTTAATTAAATATTCTTTTTTTGTAGAAAATTAAGTTTCTAATGTACACATATGTATGATGTATTGGTTCATGTAAAAATATAAAGAGAGTAGTTTTTTATACTATGGAATAGTTCATCAATACATTATTCAAAATAATTGCGGGCGCCTTTGGTAAAAGTGAAACCGAGGCGACTACTTCCCGGAAGAAGCTTATCATACCTCAAACCTTAGAGAGCGGCACTTATTCAAGGGGAGATCAGACACTTTTCGGAAAGGGCTATAGATACCAAACAGTTAATGTACATATTCATACAACAACATTTCGTGAAACAACATTGCAACGGTTCTTCGCGGCAACTGAGAAGCACCGCTTAGAACCTGTATAGTACTGGTCAGTTTTTGGGGATAAAAATTGTTTTTGACTCTGCTGAACTGCTGTTAGACCGTGACTCTGCTGAACTGCTGTTAGACCGTGACTCTGCTGAACTGCTGTTAGACCGTGACTCTGCTGAACTGCTGTTAGACCGCACGTGACAAATCGCTATCAGCCCGATGTCCGATATGACGCCTCTAGTATGACAAAAGAGACTTAAGGATAGCTGTCCCCTTAGAGGCAGTTTTTGCACCACCGTGACAGCCATAAGAAACTATATATTTTATGAAAGCGTACATCGTAGGGATTCTGCTACTGTGTAGAAAATATTCCAATTTGGAAAAAAAATAAAATGAAAACAATAGCGTCTATTTTTCAATTGAAATTTCATGAAAATTGTTGGTCTTGTTTCAACTTTGATGGTATACCTTGATATGAGACAATTCGAACTAGTAAACTTTATCTCATTTTTTTTATTTTTGCCTGGTTTTGTTTTTACAGTTATTTTACCCAAATAAATTGAAAAAATGTACTATATTACGGTAGTTTGTCTTAAAAGTTGAATAATTAAAAAACTAATCCGAACTTACAAAAAGTGAGATAAAATTTACTAGATCACCTTATAAGTAACAAGCATGCCAAATTTCAAAACCGTAGCGTGGATACTTTTGGAGAAATAAACGTTTAAATCTCGGATTTTGTACAAAAATGAAATGCTAGAAATCGGCCAAAAAGGGAAACAAAGGGAATTCGATCTAATATTAATACCCGTCATAAGTTAACTTGAGGATAATCGGGTTCTTGGTGAACTGTGGTACGGATACTATATAAAGTGCTAGGTTTTTGTACTTGTCTTTGGTACGGGTACTATATAAAGTGCTAGGTTTTTGTACTTGGCTTTGGTACAGGTACTATATAAAGTGCTAGGTTTTTGTACTTGTCTTTGGTACGGGTACTATATAAAGTGCTAGGTTTTTGTACTTGTCTTTGGTACGGGTACTATATAAAGTGCTAGGTTTTTGTACTTGTCTTTGGTACGGGTACTATATAAAGTACTAGGTTTTTGTACTTGGCTTTGGTACAGGTACTATATAAAGTGCTAGGTTTTTGTACTTGTCTTTGGTACGGGTACTATATAAAGTGCTAGGTTTTTGTACTTGTCTTTGGTACGGGTACTATATAAAGTACTAGGTTTTTGTACTTGGCTTTGGTACAGATACTATATAAAGTGCTAGGTTTTTGTACTTGTCTTTGGTACGGGTACTATATAAAGTACTAGGTTTTTGTACTTGGCTTTGGTACAGGTTCTATATAAAGTGCTAGGTTTTTGTACTTGTCTTTGGTACGGGTACTATATAAAGTGCTAGGTGTTTGTACTTGTCTTTGGTACGGGTACTATATAAAGTACTAGGTTTTTGTACTTGGCTTTGGTACAGGTACTATATAAAGTGCTAGGTTTTTGTACTTGTCTTTGGTACGGGTACTATATAAAGTACTAGGTTTTTGTACTTGGCTTTGGTACAGGTTCTATATAAAGTGCTAGGTTTTTGTACTTGTCTTTGGTACGGGTACTATATAAAGTGCTAGGTTTTTGTACTTGTCTTTGGTACGGGTACTATATAAAGTACTAGGTTTGTGTACTTGGCTTTGGTACAGGTACTATATAAAGTGCTAGATTTTATACAACAGGTTTAAAGATAATGGATTTGCTTACCAATCAAATGACAAGTGATAATTATACTAATAGACACAAAGATGTTATATGTAGCCTACCCGTAGCAGTGTGATGGCTAAGAATGTCTTGGGGATTAGTGTCCCTTCTCATTTCCTATTCTGTAGGATTAAGGTAGTTGCAAATGTGGAGAAAAATGTTCTAGCTTGCTACATTCTTAGCCCCACACCTGTATACAGGAAGTGGTCCGATTCTTTACTAGAAGAAAGCAGAAATTTCTGGTTTAGGTGCGGTATATGCGTCTGAGGCGTTACCATGGTTACAATTTCAATTCTCGCTGTGCTGATATAGTGATATTATTTTAAACTAGCGATAAAGGACATAATTCCACGTTAAACATGTTAAAGTTGCGAAAATACTCATTGGGGTAATTACCCATATATTTCTCTTGGGAAAGCTATAGACTTGGTCATAAGATTGTGTCATTTTTATTGCGAGAGAATCGCACTCGTATACGACATTAGGCTCGATACGCATATACGGTAGCATTTAGACGACAATATAGTTTCCTCCAATGTTTACGCTCATTGTATATACATGCTCACAGGTCGTGTTATAAAACGCTATAGAAATGCCTTTGATGAACTCATCGACCTACTCTCAAACGTCGGTCACAGTAACATTATAGACCTTATTTGAGTACGTTTAACTTAGGCCCATAACATCAATCCTACCTGTGAGATCGTATTTGTGATTTGATCTTTTATGTCTGCCTCCTTCTCATTGCCCCATCAGTGTTGGCCAATACTGGTATACACACCTACCTAAATACGTACCTAAACAAAGCTTGAGACTATTAGTCATAGATCAGGTGAGTTTTTCTCAACGTCACGTGAACAGTCATTCTGGGTCGATACTTTAACCTGTCATAATAGTATGATACCGGTAGATAAAGATCTCAAACCACTAAAAAAACAGTCTTACTCAATATTTAGTAAATTGGCTGCGCACATTTTGGCAAAACTATTTTCCATGATATTCGCCACCACAAATGACCCACCAGGCCAGGTAGCCTGACTTTTCCACGCAAACATATAAAAAATTCAGCATACATTCGCCACCAATTTTTCGAGCTACGGCTGCCAGAAATTAGGTCATTCCGGCCGACGCAATCACAGCGTATATATGAGGTGGGCAATCAAACTGTCCCCGTGTTTTGCCCTTTTAAAATTTTAAAATGTCTTTTGGATATTTTTCAGTGTTGAATATTATAGAAACATTTTAAAATATATCGCAAATCATTTCTCGCCCCGTCAGATATAATGACCAATCAAGTCAAGCCATGTGCTGATTATATGCATCCTCAGTAGTATATAAAGTGGATATTGACTCCCATTGACCTGGCGTAAGAATCGCCGCTAGAGGTCAAGTGCATTATAGTCCCGGCAAAGGTCTGCTCCAGATCGCGGAAAAAAGCCTCCGCGGACAGAAAGTAATCCCAAAGGTCACGTGACTTTGTGGCATGTATTCCTCCGCGATGATTCGGTCGCGGGAAGAAGCTTCCGCGCACAGAAAATAGTCCCGAGAGTAAATAGCGCTGGGAGGGCATTTTGGGGGCGATAGGGGCCCCTAGTGGACCAATTGGGTCGAGTGAGGTGTCAAAGTGAAGCTCCTCCAGGGCGATCAAGTCATGGGTGGGTGCATGTAAAATTAGGATTTGGCCCGAAAATATAAAAAAGCGAACCACGGACTTTACCATTACAACAGGGGAAAACTCCTATCAACCAGGTCCAAAAAGGGCTAATATCGGTCCCCCGGGCTTATCGGGACCTGCCTAGCAAGTCATGGGTGGGTGCATGTAAAATGAGGATTTCTCCCCGAAAATATAAAAAGCGGAACACGGACTTTACCTCTACAATAGGGGAAAACCCCTATCAACCATGTCCAAAAGGGCTAATACCGGTCCCCCGGGCTTATCGGGGCCTGCCTGTCAAGTCATGGGTGCGTGCATGTAAAATGAGGATTTGTCCCCGAAAATATCAAAAGCGGAACACAGACTTTACCCCTACAACAGCGGAAAACTCCTAGCAACCATGTCCAAAAGGGCTAATATCGATCCCCCGGGCTTATCGGGTCCTGCCTATCAAGTCATGGGTGGGTGCATGTAAATTGAGGGTTTGTACCCGAAAATATAAAAAGCGGAACACGGACATCACCCCTACAATAGGGGAATGATTCGAACATTTGCATTTATACGGAAAAATGGCTGTATGGGGTATGGGAGGTGGTCATTTTTTTGTGGATTTTATTATGGGTTGTGGGGTCTTGTTTTCTTCGTCTTACCACGTAAAACACGGATGGGTCTCGGAGCTAAGCGGTGAAATTTTTCGAAAAGTTCACGGAGATCTAGATAGGCCCATAGGCCTACTGGCTCAGTGGATAGGTCCATACTGGGCAATTCACACATGTTCATTGCGATATGGGTTGTGAGATCTTGTTTTTCACGTCTCACCACGTAGAACACGATGGGAAGGGTCTCGGAGCTAAGCGGTGAAATTGTTCGAAAAGTTCAAGGAGATCTAAATAGGCCCATAGGCCTACTGGCTCAGTGGATAGGTCCATACTGGGCAATTCACACATGTTCATTGCGATATGGGTTGTGGGATCTTGGTTTTCACGTCTCACCATGTAGAACACGAAGGGCGGGGTCCCGAGGCTAAGCGGTGACATTTTTCGAAAAGTTCACGGAGGTCTGGATAGGCCTTGGCTCAGTGGATAGTTCCATACTGGGCAATTCACACAGGTTCATTGCGATATGGGTTGTGGGATAGCTAAGCGGTGCAATTTTTTGAAAAAGTCACTGCGCGCATGCGTAGTGGGTAAATAGTGCTGGGTGAACGTTTTGGGGTCAAGGTGAACCCCTAGTGGTCCGATGGTGTCGTATGAGGTCTTATTTTGAAGCTCTCGTGGAGGAGCATCGGACTGGTCGTAGTATAGAAAGCAGGCATTTGGGGGTGCGTGGGGTGTGTATGGGATAGAGATGAACCACTATTGGTCCAAATGGGTCGTGCAAGGTGTCAAAGTGAAGCTTTTGTGGGGTAGAGTCAGAATGCCGTGTTTTTGATTGCAAGTCGCGTCAATCTGCGCATGCGCAGTTGGGTATAGTAAGTAAAGTGGTCATTTTGTGGGTGCGTGGGGGTGTGTTTGGGGTAGAGATGGACCACTGTTGGTCCGAATATGTCGTGGGAGGTGTCATTTTGTAGCTTTCTGGTGTAGACCCCGATTTGAGGGATAATCTTAACCTAGTCCAAAACATGTACTTGGTCTGTAGGCTGACGGATCCAAAATGGTCCAAATGAACTCCCGGAGTGAGTGCGTGAGTGAGTGAGTGAGTGAGTGAGGCATGCCCAACGCCCGTGAGGCGTGCCCAACGCCCGTTTTAACGCATGGACGCACTAACGATGGTGAGTGAGTGAGTGAGTGAGTGAGTGAGTCAGTCAGTCAGTCAGTCAGTCAGTGAGTCAGTCAGTCAGTGAGTGAGTGAGTCAGTCAGTCAGTCAGTGAGTGAGTGGTCATATGAGGTCGTTTGTACTCGAATATTGGCACAACTCTATCACTGGCTCATACTGGCATAACTATACCACCGGCTCATACTGATACAACTCTACCACTGGCTTATATAGGCGTACTGAATGCGACGTTAAACCTTAATTCTCTCTCTCTCTCTTATATAGGCGTAACTATACCACTGGCTCATACTGGCACAACTCTCCCACTGCCTCATACTGGCATAACTATACCACTGGCTCATACTGGCACAACTCTACCACTGCCTCATATTGGCATAACTATACCACTGGCTAAAACTGGTACAACTCTACCACTGGCTCATACGGAAGTGACCATTGACAACGTGATCCTAAGTGACTTTTGACCCCTGCGCTGCTCGGAAGTGACGTCATCGTACGCAGGAGCACACACACACTCATTCCGGTCACGTTGTCAAAGGTCACTTCCATATGAGCCAGTCGTAGAATTATACCAGTTTTAGCCAGTGGTATAGTTATGCCAATATGAGGCAGTGGTAGAGTTGTGCCAGTATGAGCCACTGGTATAGTTATGCCAGTATGAGGCAGTGGTAGAGTTGTGCCAGTATGAGCCAGTGCTATAGGTACGCCTGTATAAGCCAGTGGTAGAGCTGTACCAGTATGAGCCGGTGGACTCACTCACTCACTCAATCCCTCCCTCCCTCACCATCGTTAGTGCGTCCATGCGTTAAGATGGGCGTCGGGCACGCCTCACGGGCATTGGGCATGCCTCACTCACTCACTCACTTACTCTGGGAGTTCGTTTGGACCATTTTGGCCCCATCAGCCCACAGACCAAGTACATGTTTTGGTCTAGGTTACGATCATCCCTCAAATTGGGGTCTACACCCCGAGAGCTACAAAATGACACCTCCCACGCCACATTCGGACCAATAGTGATCCATCTCTACCCCAAACACCCCCCACGCACCCCCAAAATGACCACTTTACTTAGTAGACCCAACTGCGCATGCGCAGATTGAAGCGACTTGCAATAAAAAACACGTCATTCTGATTCTACCCAACAAAAGCTTCACTTTGACACCTCCCACGACCCATTTGGACCAATAGTGGTCCATCTTTACCCCAAAACACCCCCACGCACCCCCAAAATGCCTGCTTTCTATACTACGACCAGACTGCGCATGCGCAGAATATTGAAAACGGACGATACATTAGCCCAGTCTTCAAAATAAGACCACATACGACACCATCGGACCTCTAGGGGCTCACCTAGACCCCAAAACGTCCACCCAGCACTATTTACTCACTACGCATGCGCGCAGTGACTTTTTTAAAAAAATTCGCAGCTTAGCTTCGTGTTCTACGTGGTGAGACGTGAAAAACAAGATCCCACAACCCATATCGCAATGAACATTTGTGAATTGCCCAGTCTCTGTTTCTCGTGCTTAACTAAAGTTCACATCACTAGCGCCTGTAAAACCAGAGCCAAATGTAACAAAAATAGCTGCATACGAATGCATCACTCATTGCTACATGTAGATCCTCTCAGCGTCAGTGAAACTTCGCCATGAGACAAAGGTAGTATTATGCCAGTTGTACGAGTCCATTTCCGCTCAGCCAATTGGAAGATACAGGAAGGCAATGTACTCGTGGAAAGTGGAGCAGGCACAACCATTACCCGCAGAGATTTTGCTAAATCGCTAGGATTACAGTTCATCGAGAGGGATTAAGTCTGGCAGTAGTGAGAGGGATTAAGTCTGGCAGTAGTGAGAGGGATTAAGTCTGGCAGTAGTGAGAGGGATTAAGTCTGGCAGTAGTGAGAGGGGAACAAGTAGACCAGTCTTTCAGTTGATTGGAGTTTTGGATATCGCCATTGAGTGGAGGCGAAGAACATGAAATCGAAGGACATGAGCTGGACCAATCCATCATCAGTGTGCCCTCGTTGGGTACACCATGGCTTAAGACATTCACACATCTATCAGATCTAAACTACTCACACAAAGCAGGTCACGTGGATTTAATTTTAGGGGTTTCGATATGACTTTATATGAGTGATAGTCGGTTACAACGGGTATCCAGTGATAATAAATATACCATCCATAGATAGGTGTAGCAACTCTTTATTGTTATTATTGGTTTTGATTATTCGGAAAGTTTCATTCGCCAATGACCACATAACTTACAACTACAACAAGTTGGACAAATATCAACCCCTGCATGACACCTGTCGGGCGAAACACGCGCACAAACTAAGTCGACATCTACCACAAACTTCAACGCCTAATGACTGGTTACAGTTTTTACGAAGTCGGGGTGGAAATAAACGGGCTAATTCTTCCACACATTTTCGTGTTTTAATCTCCGGTAGTGAAGGGGAATCATTTAGGAGAATGGTTGTCGGACTTCTTATATTCACATTCCAATCATCGTCATTATAAACTGGCCGTGTTTCAACGACCGCATCTACGGGAAAAGCATTCTCCAAACTTGACCAGCCCGAACTACCTAAAACGTCCGCATTTTCTCGTACGAATCCAGCCCACGCAGAGTTGTTAGCCTATAAAAAATATACAGTTGAAATATTAAAAGTGAGCAGACATTATATTCAAATCGGTTATAATCGATCATTTACACAACGCCGTTCGCTATGTACATCATTATATCGACAAAGTCATATGATAAAACGTATCGGTATTATCTGTGAGTAAGTTGTAATAAAATCGTAATACTTACGGACGATTCTTTAGGTTCACTGGTATTTTCCAGTAAATTCGCCATTCCGAAGTAAGAGATAAATCGAATAATATTAGCCGTATATATCTCGAAAAGCAGTTCTCAAATAATGATTTATTTCACGGTATATCCTTTCAACTCTTATTACATGTCGATCGTATTGCATAATTCCATACCCTAACTAAATCGATATCGTTCTATAAACATAAACACCCAACACCAAATGTCGCCATACCCGGATTGAAATAACCCATGAGGCCTATAGCCGATTCTGTTTATTCTATCACACGTGTTACACCGTCAACTATAATACAATCTCACATGAATACATCGGTACGTTCTAGAATCAGTACGATTCTGTAATTGGTAACACCGACCGCTCTACCTATACAGCGAATCAATATTTACCGTGCCAAATGTACGGTGTATTATCCAACACCAAATGGCGCCATACACCAACTGCGATAACGCTTTTCCTGTAACCTAATATACGCCGTGTTTTTAAATCCTTATGAACGGTTAACGTACAAATTCGGAGAAATTATTTATAATATCATAAATCTATACTACATATATATATTTTTATTGAAATAACACCCCTTTTTGTAAAACCGATATAGAGTAAAATATACGCCGTGTTTTGAATCGTTATTAACGATTATCGTATAAATTCGGAGAATTTATTTATAATATCATATGTAGGCCTATACTATATATATATATTTAGGTAAATTATAACTATACGTATATAATTTATTAATGTCAAATCCCAATAATCTATACAACTAGAAATCAGTAGTGACGTATGACGGTGGTCGGTGAGTGGAGGAGTATTTGGGTGGAGGAGTAAGACCTGTGATACTCCTATACTACTACTGGTGCGCTCCATGCGTCTGAGGCGTTACCATGGTTACAATTCCAATTCTCGCTGTGTTGATATAGGGATATTATTTTATACTAGCGATAAAGGACATAATTCCACGTTAAACATGTTAAAGTTGCGAAAATACTCATTGGGGTAATTACCCATATATTTCTCTTGGGAAAGCTATAGATTTGGTCATAGGATACGCATATACGGTAACCACGGTGGGAGGGGAAACAACCCTCTGAGAGAGGAAAGTGCATTCTGGAATGGATGTAACTACGATGTTGAAAGGAAAATGTCAGCTACCGGTGACCAAGGTGAGAAATGATCGCGTGTATTATGATTATTACGGGCGATAATCTTGCCGGATATTTTGCGTTGAAGGCCCATACCAACATAGATTCGGGATACACTTTCATACAATGTATTTCATAATGCATATGACCAAGAGAACATGTACAACTCGGGCACTACATTTACCAGAGCGAATCAAACGTGCCAAATTGGACAGAAAAATAGTGATTTAAAGAAACTGAGATCACCGAGAGCTTTAGTTTTCAGGTATATGAAATATATCGATGGTGTAATCATATGCAGAACGTTGTTCAATAGTGGCCTATGTGATTAAACGCTCATTCATGGGTTTAAATATTTGGCGAATGTAACCCGTTTGCAGGGAGGGTCACACTATGAATGTAGGCGATTGTAACGCCGATGTCAAGAGTAACAGTCACTTTCGAGAACACGGCTTCGTCGCCTTTCAGTGAATGTTTTTTGTGAATGGCCAACCAATGAGACCATAAACGTGATGTAAATATATTAAAGAACCATACGTGAGAGCCTGAGGACAGGCTGTATGGGATCATATTTTGTGAAATGATCGCTTTCTGAGAGTGAGTTCTGTGAGATGCCTTCCAGAAGATTCCAGTTTCTGAGTGTGTATCACTTGCTCTATATTTCTAGTTCCATGTGAGTCACTGGTATCCCACTGTCATCTAGAAAATATCTTCTACCATGTATTTTCGAGAGAATAAGTCCTTCCAGGAACACGTGCTCTCAGAAAGAGGAAATATAGCTTGACACTGAATAGGGTGAAACAGCGGAGAAGAAACACTGGAGAACCTGGTAGGATGATAATAGCATCATGCAAATTTTGCAATAATATTTGTCCAATTGAATAACTCAAAAAACATATTAAACACCGACACCTTCTGATTTGTACATGCTATATTCTAGATCTGAATACTAAGTTCACCGCTATGTTATTTGGGTTCGGCGCGATAGCTTAGATATGATAGCCGCTGCCTTGCTACGGTAGGAGCCAGTTTCAATCGAAGCCTGTAATCAATTCACGGTTTACCAAGACATAAAACTGCGATGCCAATACTTTTTGTCCCTTCCGCTTCGAATACCACCTTCTTTCGCGCTATATATCGCCCATAATATTAGTTAGACACCATTTCTTATCATCACATATGCTCAGTGTTTGGGACGTTTTCTTAAACTCGCTCGCTGGGGGGATTTTGTTGGAGTGAAAAGAAGTCGTTTCTACCCCCAGGCGGAGTCTTCCTGTCCATGTTGCAGCAGACAGCTGCTTTCGTGGATATCTGGGGGAGGTTCGGATTTCGAAAGAGGGTGAGGTACGAGTCTGTGCTTTTCCGAGAGGGCGAGTCCATATTTGTTGAAAACGGCTACCGGGCCTATGTGATCGTGAGTAGAACTGGTATCTAACTAATATTATGCTCGATATATAGCGCGAAGGAAGGTGGTATTTGAAACGGAAGGGGACAAAGAGTGATCGCAGTTTTATGTCTTGGTAAGCCGCGAATTGATTACAGGCTTCGATTGAAACTGGGTCCTACCGTTGCAAGGCGGCGGCTATCATGTCTAAGCTATCGCGTCCAACTCAAATAACATAGCGGTGAACTTAGACATTCAGTTCTAGCTATATTCCAGTGTGCTAGGAATCAAGCTGCCCAAAGTAATGTGCCAGTGACCCGTGTGACGGTCAGGTGTAAGAAAACGACTCGTAGTAAAACGAGGTGAATGTTAACGGAGTGCAGCTTCTTATTCAGAATATACCAGTCTGTTGTAAGGCCCGACGCCGACGAAGACGAAGCATAGATCAAAGTGACTTTGTACAGCGACGGAGAGTAGTGGGGAAAATGGTCCCTGAAACGTTGAGGAATCAGGGTGGAGGATGGGTCTTGGGGATCAGCTAATGATGAGGGAGTAGATAGCTACCATTCGCCATATTTTCAGCATATTTCTTGTACACGCACTCTAGCTGTGTTTTGCTTGACTGAAGTCCAGTTGTTCCACAATTAAACATTCTTTAAAATATCCCATATAATGCTTGAAGAGAGTTATACACTCTAGAACTTTATTCTAGTCTCTCCTTCATTTTTACGAAAGATACTCGTGCCCAAGAAAAGCTTGGGACCCAAAACCCCTCAACACATGACAATATCCTCGGATGACCCCAGTACATCTCTAGGCCTACCCGAAACCCCAGAAAATATCGTAGAAAGCGTGCCAGTAATCAAACCGTATGCCCCACAAAAGACACTGGGCAGAAAAACAACCAGAAAAACTTTGTTTTGTCAGCATGGGAACTGGAACGACTATTATGAACACAATTTGACAGTTTTGTCCGACGTGTGTGAGAGGTTGTCTATGGCTGGCATGCTTCATGACTTTTCGTCTTTTTAATGAAAATGATGTCCGATAGTGTGCGAAGGTAGAGGTAAGTGCGCGGTAATTATGTTTATAAATCACCATAGAAAAGTATGCGTTGTCGGCATAGCGGTGAGAGAATTGAGAAGCTATGAATCTTCAACTATGTCACAGTGTCACTGTTGGGGAAAGCCGACCAGACCCTTCCTCATACAGAGGGCGTAACGCTCCTCTCTACATGGGCGGAGTTTCAGATGGAGTTTCTGTCAGAAATAAGTGTGATACCTCTCACAAGATGATCTGCCATTAATCTGCAGGGATATCTGCATCACCTGCTGCGTTATAAGAGCTGGTTTCATTCAGTTCTTGTGCTAATTTCAACTCCGAACACATGTACTGTACGTTTCTGATGACCATCGGGAAATTGTACACACTCTTACGGGATCACGAAAACAGTAGGATATATTTGCAGGAATATCGGGAAACGACAACTTTCAAAACTTCAAAAGACCTCCAGCTGTCATGTTCCTTTACCTGCTTCGTTCACCTCAACCTCTCCGCGACGTGGTTACATTGTATCCCAGAATGCACTTTCCTCTCTCAGAGGGTTGTTTCCCCTCCCACCGTGGTAACATTTAGACGAAAATATAGTTTCCTCCAATGTTTACGCTCATTGTATATACATGCTCATAGGTCGTATTATAGAACACTATAGAAATGCCTCTGATGAACTTATCGGTCTACTCTCAAAGATCGGTCACAGCAATATTATAGAGCTTATTTGAGTGTGTTTAACTTAGGCCCATAACATCAATCCTACCTGTGAGATCGTATTTGTGAGTTGATCTTTTATGTCTGCCTCCTTCTCATTGCCCCATCAGTGTTGGCCAATACTGGTATACACACCTACCTAAATACGTACCTAAACAAAGCTTGAGACTATTAGTCATAGATCAGGTGAGTTTTTCTCAACGTTACGTGAACAGTCATTCTGGGTCGATACTTTAACCTGTCATAATAGTATGATACCGGTAGATAAAGATCTCAAACCACTAAAAAAACAGTCTTACTCAATATTTAGTAAATTGGCTGCGCACATTTTGGCAAAACTATTTTCCATGATATTCGCCACCACAAATGACCCACCAGGCCAGGTAGCCTGACTTTTCCACGCAAACAGATAAAAAAATTCAGCATACATTCGCCACCAGTTTTTCGAGTTACGGCTGCCAGAAATTAGGTGATTCCGGTCGACGCAATCACAGCGAATATTTGAGGTGGGCAATCAAACTGTCCCCGTGTTTTGCCCTATTAAAATTTTAAAATGTCTTTTGGAAATTTTTCAGTGTTGAATATTATAGAAACATTTTAAAAGATATCGCAAACCATTTCTCGCCCCGTCAGATATAATGACCAAGCAAGTCAAGCCATGTGCTGATTATAGTATAGTATCAAGTCAAGAGATCAAGTCATGGGTGGGTGCATGTAATATTAGGATTTGGCCCGAAAATATAAAAAAGCGAAACACGGACTTTACCTCTACAATAGGGGAAAACTCGTATCAACCAAGTCCAAAAAGGGCTAATATCGGTCCCCCGGACTCATTGGGGCCTGAATATCAAGTCATGGGTGGGTGCATGTAAAATGAGGATTTCTCCCCGAAAATATAAAAAGCGGAACACGGACTTGACCTCTAAAATAGGGAAAAACCCCTATCAACCATGTCCAAAAGGGCTAATATCGGTCCCCCGGGCTTATCGAGGCCTGCCTATCAAGTCATGGGTGGGTGCATGTAAAATGAGGACTTGTCCCCGAAAATATAAAAAGCGGAACACGGACTTTACCTCTAAAATAGGGAAAAACCCCTATCAACCATGTCCAAAAGGGCTAATATCGGTCCCCCGGGCTTATCGAGGCCTGCCTATCAAGTCATGGGTGGGTGCATGTAAAATGAGGACTTGTCCCCGAATATATAAAAAGCGGAACACTGACTTTACCCCTACAATAGGGGAAAACTCCTATCAACCATGTCCAAAAGGGTCAATATCGACCCCCGGGCTTATCGGGTCCGGCCTATCAAGTCATGGGTGGGTGCATGTAAATTGAGAGTTTGTACCCGAAAATATAAAAAAAAAGGAACACAGACTTTACCCCTACAATAGGGGAATGATTCGAACATTTGCATCTATACGGGAAAATGCCTGTATGGGGTATGGGGGGTGGTCATTTTTTTGTGGATTTTACTATGGGTTGTGGGGTCTTGTTTTCTTCGTCTCACTACGTAAAACACGGAAGGGTCTCGGAGCTAAGCGGTGAAATTTTTCGAAAACTTCACGGAGGTCTAGATAGGCCCATAGGCCTACTGGCTCAGTGGATAGATCCATACTGTGCAATTCACACATGTTCATTGCGATATGGGTTGTGTGATCTTGGTTTTCACGTCTCGCCACGTAGAACACGAAGGGCGGGGTCCCGAAGCTAAGCAGTGAAAAATTTTTAAAAGTTCTCGGAGGTTTGGATAGGTCCAAATGCCTACTGGCTCAGTGGATAGGTCCATACTGGGCAATTCACACATGTTCATTGCAATATGGGTTGTGGGATAGCTAAGCGGTGAATTTTTTTGTTTTAAAGTCACTGCGCGCATGCGTAGTGGGTAAATAGTCCTGGGTGGACGTTTTGGGGTCTAGGTGAACCCCTAGTGGTTCGATGGTGTCGTATGCGGTCTTATCTTGAAGCTCTCGTGGAGGAGCATACGACTGGTCGTAGTATAGAAAGCAGGCATTTTGGGGGTGCGTGGGGTGTGTTTGGGGTAGGGATGAACCACTATTGGTCCAAATGGGTCGTGGGAGGTGTCAAAGTGAAGTTTGTGTTGGGTAGAGTCAGAATGGCGTGTTTTTTATTGCAAGTCGCGTCAATCTGCGCATGCGCAGTTGGGTATAGTAAGTAAAGTGGTCATTTTGTGGGTGCGCGGGGGTGTGTTTGGGGTAGAGATGGACCACTGTTGGTCCGAATGTGTCGTGGGAGGTGTCATTTTGTAGCTCTCGGGGTGTAGACCCCGATTTGAGGGATAATCTTAACCTAGTCCAAAACATGTACTTGGTCTGTGGGCTGATGGGACCAAAATGGTCCAAATGAACTCCCAGAGTGAGTGAGTGAGTGAGTGATGCATGCCCAACGCCCTTCTTAACGTGTGGGCGCACTAACGATGGTGAGTGAGTGAGTGAGTGAGTGGTCATATAAGTTCGTTTGTACTCGAATACTGGCTCATACTGGCATAACTATACCACCGGCTCATACTGGTACAACTCTACCACTGGCTGATACAGGCGTAACTATACCACTGGCTCATACTGGCACAACTCCACCACTGCAGGGGTCAAAAGTCACTTCAGGTCACGTTGTCAAAGGTCACCATATGAGCCAGTGATAGAGTTGTACCAGTTTTAGCCAGTGGTATATTTATGCCAATATGAGGCAGTGGTAGAGTTGTGCCAGTATGAGCCACTGGACTAGTTATGCCGATATGAGGCAGTGGTAGAATTGTGCCAGTATGAACCAGTGGTATAGTTACGCCTGTATAAGCCAGCGGTAGAGCTGTACCAGTATGAACCGGTGGACTCACTCACTCCCTCACTCACTCACTCACTCCATCACTCACTCACTCACTCACTCACTCACCATCGTTAGTGCGTCCATGCGTTAAGACGGGCGTTGGGCACGCCTCACGGGCGTTGGGCATGCCACTCACTCACTCACTCAAATTGGGAGTTCGTTTGGGCCATTTTGGCCCCATCAGCCCACAGACCAAGGACATGTTATGGTCTAGGTCAAGATCATCCCTCAAATCGGGGTCTACACCCCGATAGCTACAAAATGACACCTCCCACGACACATTCGGACCAATAGTGATCCATCTCTACCCGAAACACACCCCCACGCACCCCCAAAATGACTACTTTACTTACTACACCCAACACGCCATTCTGACTCTACTCAACAAAAGCTTCACTTTGACACCTCCCACGACCCATTTGGACCAATAGTGGTACATCTCTACCTCAAAAACACCCCCTCGCACCCCCAAAATACCTGCTTTCTATACTACGACCAGAATGCGCATGCGCAGAATATTGAAAACGGACGAGACATTAGTCCAGTCGGATGCTCCTCCACGAGAGCTTCAAAATAAGACTACATACGACACCATCGGACCACTAGGGGCTCAGCTAGACCCCAAAACGTCCACCCAGCACTATTTACCCACTACGCATGCGCGCAGTGACTTTTTAAAAAAAAATCACCGCTTAGCTTCGAAACCCCACCCATTGTGTTCTACGTGGTGAGACGTGAAAAACAAGATCCCACAACCCATATCGCAATGAACATGTGTGAATTGCCCAGTCTCTGTTTTTCGTGCTTAAATAAAGTTCCCATGACTAGCGCCTGTAAAACCAGAGCCAAATGTACAAAAATAGCTGCATACGAATGCACCACTCATTGCTACATGTAGATCCTCTCAGTGTCTGTGAAACTTCGCCATGAGACAAAGGTAGTATTATGCCAGTTGTACGAGTCCATTTCCGCTCAGCCAATTGGAAGATACAGGAAGGCAATGTACTCGTGGAAAGTGGAGCAGGCACAACCATTACCCGCAGAGATTTTGCTAAATCGCTAGGATTACAGTTCATCGAGAGGGATTAAGTCTGGCAGTAGTGAGAGGGGAACAAGTAGACCAGCCTTTCAGTTGATTGGAGTTTTGGATATCGCCATTGAGTGGAGGCGAAGAACATGAAATCGAAGGACATGAGCTGGACCAATCCATCATCAGTGTGCACTCGTTGGGTAGACCATGGCTTAAGACATTCACACATCTATCAGATCTAAACTACTCACACAAAGCAGGTCACGTGGATTTAATTTTAGGGGTTTACTACAGTCACCTTCACGCGGAAAGTGAAATACGCCAAGAATCACCATTCCAGCCTGTCGTCAAGCGAACCACTCTCGGATGGTACATCATAGGATCAAACCAAGACTAATCCTCACCAGTCTGTTTAGTCAACTTTGTCCACAGAATCGACATGAAGAAATTCTACACATTTGGAATACAAGCCCCGGATTGTAATTCTCCACGTTCAGCAATTTCTAGGGACGACAAAAGAGCTATGGATCTTATGAAAGCTTCCTGTGTGAAGGGAGAAACATCTTACACAATAGGCTTACCTTGGAAATGGAATCCAGATGAATTGCCCAACAACTATCGTCCAGCTGTCAGAAGACTGGAATTCTTGGAAAGATCTTTGCTTAAAAACCCAGCCAAAGCAGAGATTTACTCATCAGCTATCTCGGACTACAAGAAGAATGGATGGACCTGTCCGGTCACAGAAGAAGATCAGGGAATCAAGCCAGCTCATTACTAACCTCACCATGGTGTATACAGGCCAAAGAAGTTCAGCACACCGCTCAGGATAATATTTGATCAAGTCGCACCTTACCTTGGCGTACCCTTACATGAAGGCCCAAGACTGATAGGGAACCTATTTGGAGTGTTATTACGCTTCAGGGAAGACACTGTAGCATTTTCTGGAGACATTGCTATTCCAGAAGAAGATACTCACCTACACAGGTATTTGTGGAGAGATCTTGACATCACACGTGATCCAACAGTATACAGACAGTATACAGACAAACACCTGAATTGTCAGCCAGATGTTGCCACCATCCTCAAACAAGATCGCTATATGGATGACATCATTCACTCGTGTCCCACAGAAGAAGCAGCTGTTAAGCGCATCAAGGCCTTAGAAGAAGCTCTTGATACCGGAAGTTTCAAAGTGATGGAATGGTTTATTTCACCGGGATCCATCAAACAACACTTATAGAACAAAGAACAAGATGCAACCAATTCGTAATATAGTGATGACCCTGACGCGTCGTCAGAAATTGATCTGGATGGACAAGAAGTCAAGATTTTCGGTGTCGTGTGGAATCCAAGAACCGACAAACTGAAATTTTCTGTGAAGCAGTTACCTCCGGACAAATTCACAAAGAGAAGCATTTTGCCCAAGCTGTCTACTCACTATGATCCTTTGGGACTAGCATCCTGTGTAACAGTTAAAGCCGGAGTAGCCATGCAGGATATATGGAGGAACAAACAGTACGATTGGGATGATGGTCTTCCAACAGAGGTTCAGGGACATAGAAAATCTGAAATCCGTTGGATTTTCAAGATGTCTGAAACCACAAGAAGCAGTTAACATGCACGTGTTCTTAGACTCAAGCAAGACAGCCTATGGAGCAGTAGCCTACATAATATGAGAAACATTACAATGTCCAAAAGTCCAGCTGATTTCAGCGAGTTGCTGGCCACTATTCCAATACTGGAACTGATGACAGCGCCCATTGCTTCTCGTCTTACGACGACAATCAACGACGAGGTTGAGGAGAAACCTGACACAGTCACACTGTGGACAGATGCTCAAATCGTTCTGCATTGGCTTCGCAGAGAGTCCATAACCATGAAGCCATTTTGGGGAGTTCGTGTCGCCGAAATTCAGACAGCATGGGGTCCTGAGCATTGAAAGTTTGTACAGACACGTCGCCAGTTCCGACCCACCAAAGTGAAATATTCATCTGTTTCAAAAGGAAATGGTTTGATTGGCTAAACCATTATCAGGATCGCAGTATAATTGTCTGTTGAATTTATTAACAAAGTAACTTAGCTGGTGATTAACTGAATTGTATGGAATATAAGATTACACATCTTAATACGAGGTGCGAGTTCCGACCCACAGTCGCCAGTTCCGATCCAGCCTCGTTTCGGCATTGACCTTTGACCCGGATATATACAAGTGTAGTCGCCAACATGATAACTTTTTGCATGTCTTCATGTCATTAGTTTACATTTGGCGTATCATATTGGCAAGATAGACTGGACAATGAAATATTTCCGATGACTTATAAACGTATACTCGCTGGAAAAAATATAAATCGCGGATAGTTTTATTTATCTCACCTCTGAATAGCGGATCAAAGTAAAGCAATGCGAATCAGCACTCCAGCTACAGGTTTACGAGCTGCATGTTGAGTTTGCAAGACCTTTCAGGCCATGATACGACCGAGCTTGGCAATCCATAGATGACGGCAGTTCGGAACTGGCTCCTTCAGTTGTTGTCAACCATGGAGCGGGTAGCCTTTAGAGTGGCACTCGAGTGAATAAATTTATGACAGATACGTAGTACCATATGATAGTTATACGTGAGAAACCAAACATCAGCACTTTGATCGGAAGCACCAGCAGACGAGACTGTTTTTTCATGATTGTGGGTCATGGTGTTTGTACACAGACCGATGTAGTCGTGTGTATGGAGTGGGTCTGTAGCTATATCCTAACAAAATTAATGAATGCAGAACTGGCCCGTGGAATCAACACAGCTTGTGAAATACAATACAGAGTATAAGAAGCTCAAACGACTTTGTGTAGTCCAGAAGATAACGTCTCTTATGGAAGCAGAGAAATATTCCAGCTGGCAGCGATTGTTGAGAATCAGAGTGTATTGTCTACGATTCATCCACAACATCAGATGTAAGGCACGAGAAAAACGTTTAGAAGGTACACTACAGTGCGGAGAAGTTGCCGAAGAAAACCTACTGGTTCAAGATTGTTCAACAGAAGCATGATGACTTGAAATCCAGATACCTCGAGTTTAACCCATATATACAAAGCGACATCATCAGAGCTGGAGGTCTACTCCAGAAGTCCAATCTATCATATGGGCAGATACACCCTGTACTCTTACCTGCAGATCATCATTATGTCAGAGTTCATCTTGGGTGGGCCTCCACAGTTTCGTAGCAATGGCCCCGATCCAATTTCATAATACGATAGCCTGTCCATGTTCTGCTACATCATAATACTTCTTGCCTATTTAATAGCTTATATCTATAATACCATCCTGTACAGCATTATTAACGCTGCGAACGAGCATATACAGATCGATGGCTGGCTTCGTCAACACCGTAATCGGGGTCATGGAATATATTTTATCCTGCTTCAGTTATGCCCCTTGGGTGTGCCTAAAGATCAGGACTCATCTACGGAAATCTGACAAAAAACGTACAGGATGACCCTAACTTTTTTCGCCTTTTTTAAGTTGGTACCGAACCTGGCAACACGAGATGAAATTTAATTGAAAGTGAGAAATTCTGAAGCATTTCCCATGTTTCTAGGAGAAATTTAGTCCAAACTTACCAATAATATGACTTGGCTACATCTCTTATTTGCATTTCCCCCGCTTTTCTGGTATTATTGAAAAGCGGAAAAGCAACCACGGCCTTCATATTGCCGAGTGGATGTCCATTATCAAGAGCAAATGGGTTAATATAGACTGCCCATGTTCTGCTACATCATAATACTTCTTGCCTACTTAATAGATTATATCTATAATACCATCCTGTTCATCATTATCAGCGCTGCGAACGAGCATATACAGATCGACGGCTGGCTTCGTCAACACGGAAATCGGGGTCATGAAGTAAATTTTGTCCTGCCTCAGTTATGCCCCTTGGGTGTGCCTAAAAATCAGGACTCATTTACGGAGGGAAAATCTGACAAAAAACGGAAACTTTTTTCACCTTTTCAAGTTGATACCGGACCTGGCAACACGGGAAAGAAATTTCTTGAAATCGCTCTAACAGATTTTTTTCTGGAAATTGAGCCGAATTTGACCATTTTTCGACATTTTAAGGGGTTTTCTAGGAAAAATAAAGAGGGAGAGGGCGTTCAGGATTCATTTCTCAATAAAATATCAGCGTTGTGTCTTAAAATAATAGTTTAATCATGCTCTTTTAGAAAATATATACATATAAATGATTTGGGTTGAAGATTTTACGACAATTGGTGGCCGAAAAGCGGACCGATGGTATATTCCTTGCCGAATGGAAGATATCCCTGGAGTGCACCCTTGAAAGCTGTCCACGACAAATCAGGTCATTGTGGGCCCGAAAGAACTCCGTGATTCCCGACGAGAATTCTGGATCAAAAGCATCGTAAATGTACCATTTACAGAAAGGTGAGACAACCACCTCATACGACTTTGAGGAATGGGGCGTCATATTCACTTGCGCCACAAGCCGAGCAATGCATCTGGAAATCGTAGATGGCCTTTCTACCGGAGCATTCCTGCAAGCTCTAAGACGATTCGCTGCTCATCACGGATTATATCCGACAATGGTACATCTTTCGTTGGAGCAAGAAAAGAGCCCAAAACACTGATCCAAGAAGGCAAGAAGAAAATAGGATTTTAAAACTCTGCATCAAGTGAAGTGGAAATTCATAGACCACATATTAACCACATAAAGTCTATTCAAGCAAGTCGAGCGATCGATACAAGTCGCAGTTGGACAACAGGTCTTGACTTGGAACGAGATTTCAACGGTATTTGCTGAGGTTGGAAATTTGGTAAATTCAAGACTGATCGGGTCCGTTCAGAACAACCCAAACGACTAACAGTCTCTTCCACCAAACCACCTGCAGTTCCTCAGGGACCCTTCCGGGAACAAGGAAGAGATTTGAGTTTATCCAGACGCTGGTACACCAGTTTTGGAACGTTTCGTGAAAGAGTGTATCTGCCTTGATGAAGAGATCCAAATGGCAACAGAGAGGGAGACAACTCCAGGTTGATGACATCATTTTGTTGATGGAGCCCAACGTCGCTCGTGGGAAGTGGAACTTGGTTCGTGTTATCGAAGTATACACCGGAACAGATGGGATTGTTCGTAATGTCAAAGTTAAGACACAGAGTGGAGAATATAAACGGTTAGTCCAGAAATACTGTCCGATTCCCGAACAAGATTAGCTAGGACACTCATTTGTTTGCCCCCGGAGATTGTTGTAAATCTTGTCAATTGTCACGCCTTAATCGTTAGAGAGTTATCGCCCTGAGTTCGCTATCTATATGATGCATACTTTCTTGTTACTTTGGAGAAACGCAGACGACTCGATAAAAACAGGGCAAAGTGAGAGATCATACGATTGCTAATCAAGTTTAATGCTTAGCAGAGCTACTCTACGGGTAGAGAATTTGTTATCTTGATAATTATTGCTGTGTAAATTCGTCTAAATTGTCTAAAAGACGAAGTAAACCGAGTATCTAAATATGCACACTCTGTAACCGTACGCATACACAACCTTTGATGTTCGCTGTTTGTTTAACTCAAACTCTAGCTGTGGTAGGTGAATGTAGGGTAAGGGGGCGTGGCTTTCCTATCACAGCTTAGAGCGGACGTAGGTTAAAATGTGGCGATGAAAGTTGACCTTCCGAAAAGTGCCTTTTCGCAATCTTTCGCTGACGAAAATAACGAATCGGGAGAGAAAAAATATGCCAATTTGATACAGTTTGACCGACCTGAGCTTCTTTGACCATGTACCATCTCTCATGACTGTTTTGATGCTGACAAAATGTGTTCAAATGTGTGGGAAAAACATTGACTGATTTTCCCGTTTTGGCGCCTTTCTGACATGTTGTAAGAATATGACCTACGCCATTTTTATCTCGTGACCTTGCTGATCACGTGAATAAACACACGTCGCTATTGGTTTATAACCGGCAAGGATCGATTTCTGTTGCCGTGAGCAAAAAGGTCAACCACATTCTGCGCATGTTCCTGTCAACTGTGGAGAAAGAAACACAATGGTTTTCTTGACAAAGTCAGTGTTTGAATGCAGATTCCATCTAATTAAAGTAGTCATTAGGTGGTTGACATCTTGCTGGAGATGCCAAATCACATTATTTACTCGATAAAATGCTGTTCCTGCCTCTGTCTCAATACCCCACGCCGTGTGCATTTAAAGATCTCGAGCGACTCACGTCTTATTTATTTCTTTCCATTTCGGGTCCTATCAGTGATTCAGGCTAAGGAGTCCGATTCAGTCACAACAACCAAAAAAATAGACTCCTGTTTTCGGGCTAGCTGTTTGTTATGAGTAAAGTTGGAGATAAATCATCAAAGTGGATTATATAATCGAACCAAAGAGAGTTTTAAGAGTGATTTGATTTGTGTTTACTCGTATTCGAGTGTAGTTTATTTCTATCTGAGGGAATTTGTTGTAGCTGGTAATAAATAACTTTGTTGTGGTGAATACAGCCTATATACCTGTAAGGGTAGTTAATAACCGTGCAACGGCAACCAATTATTCGATTGATACAATCAGTGAAATCAGTTAACACAAACATATTTTTTTCTTCTATAATGCTTTATTTTGTTTCTCTGTAGAACATGCCGTACATTTCATGTGTGCAGTCAGTTTACAAGGAATTACAGTTATGAAAAATATCCTGAAGCGTTGGGTCAGTTTATCCTGCCGTTATTCGCACCACACTGATTTGTTGGAATGGAGGAGATGTTTTTCACACAGTTAATTGTGGTTAATTGTGTTACATAATCCTCCACAGTATGCATCTGGGTTTGTTGATCGGAAGGCATATTACACCCTATGTATCTGCTTCTTGGGTCTGATAAAGCACATTTCATAATAATGTGTCTTGTGTCGACCGAGATATAGTCCACATTATGTGTCTGATTTATTGGGTCGGATAAAGCACATTTCATAATAATGTGTCTTGTGTCGACCGAGATATAGTCCACATTATGTGTCTGGTTTATTGGGCCGGATAAAGCACATTTCATAATAATGTGTCTTGTGTCGACCGAGATATAGCCCACATTATGTGTCTGGTTTATTGGGTCGGATAAAGCACATTTCATAATAATGTGTCTTGTGTCGACCGAGATATAGTCCACATTATGTGTTTGGTTTATTGGGTCGGATAAAGCACATTTCATAATAATGTGTCTCGTGTCGACCGAGATATAGTCCACATTATGTGTCTGGTTTATTGGGTCGGATAAGGTGTATTCCACACGACAAGTCTGGTTCATTAGGTCGGATGAAGTATATTCCAAACGATGTGTCTGGTTTATTGGGTCGGATGAGGTGTATTCCACATTATGCGTCTGGTTCGATGGATCAGATCAGGCATATCTCACACTATGCGTCTGGTTTATTAGGTCGGTTGAGGCATACTCCACACTAGTTGATCGAGTACGTCGGATCAATGATGCGTTTGGGTTTTTTTTAACATGTTTGAAGTAAATTCAAAACTACGTATCTGTTTTGAATTATGGATCAGCCGACTAAGGCATATTTCATTGGATCTTTTCCATTGTGTGCTTTTCTGGGTAGGATCATCGTTATTTCACATTGTGTATTTGTTTATGGGATCGAAAGCGGGATATTCCTCCCTGTGCTTCTTCTTTTTCGGTTCCGATGAGGCATATGTCACACTACCAGGTTCATTGGTTTAGTTGAGGAATATGTCACGCTGCCTGGTTCATTGGTACGCATGAGGCATATGTCACACTGCCTAGCTCATTGATTCGGATGAGGCATATGTCAAACTGCCTCGCTCATTGATTCAGATGACGCATATGTCAAACTGCCTGGTTCATTGGTTCGGATGAGGCATATGTCACACTGCCTCGCGCATTGATTCAGATGAGGCATGTCACAGTGCCTGGTTCGTTGGTTCGGATGGGGCATACGTCACGTTGCCTCGTTCATTGGTTCGGATGAGGCATATGTCACACTGCATCGATAATTGGTTCGGATGAGGCATATGTCACGCTGCCTCGTTCATTGGTTCGGATGAGGCATATGTCACACTGCATCGATCATTGGTTCGGATGAGGCATATGTCCCACTGCCTGGTTCATTGGTTCGGATGAGGCATATGTCACACTGCCTCGCTCATTCATTCGGATGAGGCATATGTCACACTGCCTGGTTCATTGGTTCGGACGAGGCATATGTCACACTGCCTGGTTCGTTGGTTCGGATGAGGCATATGTCATACTGCCTCGCTCATTGGTTCGGATGAGGCATATGTCCCATTACCTGGTTCACTGGTTCGGATGAGACATATGTCACACAGCCTGATTCAGTGGTTCGGAGGGGACATATCTCACACTGCCTCGCTCATTGATTCGGATGAGGCATATGTCATACTACCTCGCTCATTGATTCAGATGACGCATGTCACACTGCCTGGTTCATTGGTTTGGATGAGGCATATGTCACACTGTCTCGCTCATTGATTCGGATGAGGCATATGTCCCATTACCTGGTTCACTGGTTCGGATGAGGCATATGTCACACAGCCTGATTCAGTGGTTCGGAGGGGACATATCTCACATTGTCTGGTTCATTGGTTCGGATGAGGCATATGTCATACTGCCTCGCTCATTGATTCAGATGACGCATGTCACGCTGCCTGGTTCATTGGTTTGGATGAGGCATATGTCACACTGTCTCGCTCATTGATTCAGATGAGTCATGTCACAGTGCCTGGTTCGTTGGTTCGGATGAGGCATACGTCACGCTGCCTCGTTCATTGGTTCGGATAAGGCATATGTCACACTGCATCGATCATTGGTTCGGATGAGGCATATGTCACGCTGCCTCGTTCATTGGTTCGGATGAGGCATATGTCACACTGCATCGATCATTGGTTCGGATGAGGCATATGTCACACTGCCTGGTTCATTGGTTCGGATGAGGCATATGTCACACTGCCTCGCTCATTCATTCGGATGAGGCATATGTCACACTGCCTGGTTCATTGGTTCGGACGAGGCATATGTCACACTGCCTGGTTCATTGGTCCGGATGAGGCATATGTCATACTGCCTCGCTCATTGGTTCGGATGAGGCATATGTCCCATTACCTGGTTCACTGGTTCGGATGAGGCATATGTCACACAGCCTGATTCAGTGGTTCGGAGGGGACATATCTCACACTGCCTCGCTCATTGATTCGGATGAGGCGTATGTCACATTGTCTGGTTCACTGGTTCGGATGAGGCATATGTCATACTGCCTCGCTCATTGATTCGGATGAGGCATATGTCATACTGCCTAGCTCATTGATTCGGATGAGGCATATGTCACACTGCCTGATTCATTGGTTCGGAGGGGACATATCTCACACTGCCTCGCTCATTGATTCGGATGAGGCATATGTCACTGTGCCTGGTTCATTGGTTCTGATGAGGCATATGTCATACTGCCGCGCTCATTGATTCGGATGAGGCATATGTCACACTGCCTGATTCAGTGGTTCGGAGGGGGCATATCTCACACTGCCTCGATCATTGATTCAGAAGAGGCATATGTCACATTGTCTGGTTCATTGGTTTAGTTGAGGATATGTCACACTGCCTGGTTCACTGGTTCAGATGAGGCATATGTCACACTGCCTGGTTCATTGGTTCGGGTGTGGCATATGTCACACTGGCTGGTTCATTGGTTCCGATGAGGCATAAGTCACACTGCCTGGTTCATTGGCTCGAATGTGGCATATGTCACACTGCCTGGTTCATTGGTTCCGATGAGGCATAAGTCACACTGCCTGGTTCATTGGTTCAGATGAGGCATATGTCACACTGCCTGGTTCATTGGTTCGAATGAGGCATATGTCACACTGTCTCGTTCACTGGTTCAGATGAGGCATATGTCACACTGCCTGGTTCATTGGTTCGGATGAGGCATAAGTCACACTGCCTGGTTCACTTGTTCCGATTTAGGCATATGTCACACTGCCAGGTTCATGAGTTCGGCATGTCACACTTTGTGTAAAGTATATTGAATGGGACAAAGCAAATTCTACACTACATCTGGTTTATTGGGTCAGATATGGCCTAATCCACACAATGTATCTGTTATTTACGGTTCAGATGAGGAATACCCACATCTATCATTAGTCGGGAGTTCTCTACATGTGTCTCTGAATTTTCTTTATTGTTTTACGTCGGGAGTTACCTTCCCCTATTCTATGTAATCCATACAGAAGCCGCAATAAAGTTGAATTGAATGGAATTGGTGCATCGTGTCGCTAACATGTACGTGCATTGGTGGGGGTCAGATGTTCCCTGGATAGAGTTCTGACAGTGTATAAGATTGTGTCTTATTTGTTTGTTCGGGGAAAATTCACCGCTTCCATTTTATCTTCACTGAGGAACGGTTCGTATTATAGTGATTGTATACAAACGTTATTCTCAACTGGTAGCCAGCCATCGTCATCGATGATCAGGGTTACGATGGTGGCTGTTTTACTAGACGGCCCGTTTCTCCATGTTTAGTTTTGATTTCTCAGCTTTCCTGTTTTTTTCAATCATAAAACATTGTGAGATTTCTGGTTTTTATTGGCTATGTGTAACCAGAAAATTGATCATTAATATAAGTAAATAGGAGCCGGTAACACGGGATGCTTTGCCGCTAGGTGGAGCCACCGTTACTGGTTTACACGTGCTGATTGGTGGCAACGCACCATTAAACTTGGGAATGAAATCAGTCCAAAATGCTACGCGATCGGGTTTGAGGTTCGATCCGATCATACCATCACCTGATGTGGTGTTAACTGCTAGGTGAATAAAGAATTCGTTTTCCGTAGTGTACGGTGGCCACTCTTCAGAATTCAACGGGTCATCCGGTAAATTAGGATTTCTGAAAATAAAAAAAAGATATATTGGTCACATTGGCTACATTCAGCGTGTTAAAAACAAAGTTTCACGTTCCACTTAAAAGTATCAATGTGACTTGGCATCTCTCACAAGTAGTGGAAAGATAGAGTCTCAGCTGAAATGAATTTGAGCGGAACGACGATGAGAATCAGGAGCAGAATGACGAGGAGGAGGAGGGGCAGAAAGACGAGGACGAGCAGGAACCGAAGGACGACGAGGAGCAGGAGCAGAAGGAAGGGGAGCAGGAGCAGAAGGACGAGGAGGAACAGGGCCAGAAGGACGAGGTGGAGCAGGAGCGGAAAGACGAGGAGGAACAGAAGCGGAAGGACGAGGAGGAGCAGGAGCAGGACGAGAAGAGGCAGGAGTCAAAGGACGACGAGCAGAAGCGGAAGGACGAGGGCGAACAGAAGCCGGCGCAGAACGGGGAGAAACAGGAGCAGAAGGACGAGGAGCAGGAGCGGAAAGACGATGAGGAACAGGAGTGAAAGGACGGGGAGAAGCAGGAGCGGAAGGACGGGAGAAGCAGGAGCAGGACGAGAAGCAGGTGGAACAGGACGACGAAGAGGAGCGGAAGGACGAGAAGGAGCAGGCGCAAAAGCAGCAGCAGAAGCAGAACGAGGAGAAGCAGAAGTCGAAGGACGAGGAGCAGGAGCGGAAGGACGATGAGGAGCAGGAACGTTAGGACGAGAAGCAGGAGCAGGGCAAGGAGAAGCAAGAGGAGAAGGACGAGGAGAAGCAGGAGTCGAAGGACGAGGAGGAGCAGAAGCAGAAAGACGAGGAAGAGCAGGAGCAGAAGCACGAGGAGGAGCAGAAGCAGAATTCGAAAGACGAGGAGCTGGAGCGGAAGGACGACGAGGAGCAGGAGCGGAAGAACGAGGACGAGAAGAACCAGGAGTCGAAGAATGAAGAACAGGAGGACGAGCAGGAACAGGAGCAGAAAGAGGAGAAGCAGGAGCAGAGAGACGAGGAGAAGGAGCGAAAGCACGACGAGGATCAGCAGCAGAAGGACGAGGAGGAGCAGGGGCAGAAGGGCGAGAAGGAGTAGGAGCCAAAGGACGAGGAGCAGGAGCAGAAGGAAGAGGAGCAGGAGCGGATGAATGAGGAGGAGCAGGACGAGGAGAAGCAGGAGTCGAAGAACGACGAACAGGAGCGGGAGGACGAGCAGGAACAGGAACAGGAGCAGAACGAGGAGAAGCAGGAGCAGAAGGACGAGGAGCAGGAGCGGAAGAACGAGGCGGATCAGGAGCAGAAGGACGAGGAGAAGCAGGGGAAGAAAGGCGAGGAGGAGTAGGAGCCGAAGGACGAGGAGCAGGAGCAGAAGGAAGAGGAGCAGGAGCGGAAGGATGAGGAGCAAGAGTGGAAGGACAAGGAGGAACAGGAGCAAAAGGACGAGGAGCAGGAGCGGAAAGACGAGGAGAAGATGGACAAGAAGGAGCAGGAGCAGAAGGACGATGATCAGGAGCAGAAGGACGAGGAGGAGAAGTAGCGGAAGGACGAGGAGGAGCAGAAGGAAGAGAATGAGAAGTACGATGATGAGCAGAAGCAGGACGAGATGAGCAGGAGCAGAAGGATGAAGAGAAGCAGGAGCAGAAGGACGAGGAGGAGCAAGAGCGGAAGGACGAGGAGGAGCAGAAGCAGAAAGAATACAAGCAGGAGTAGAAGGAGGAGTTTTAAAATTCGTTCGGAACCATGATAAGGGTGAGAAATTTGACAAATTAGAATAATAAATACGACCGCCATGTTTGTTCACGCGACTATTCTATCTGTAAAGTCCATCATATCTGACTACACGACAGTTTAGTCAATGATTCAGGGGAGGTAACCCTTATAAAGCCAGGCAATTCCATTGTTTTGTTTTAAATTTTAGTAGGGGTACCCCCAATTTATTCATTACATATATGTTTACAATAAACTTTCTAGTATAATTACTTCACACATCTAAAGTTTACTTGCGCACATCAAAAGTAAGGGAATGAGTGAGTGAGGAAGTGAGCGAGTGATGGAGTGAGTGATTGAGTTAGGGAGGCTCCTCTTAACATATGAAGAAATGGGAGGAGTCAAACTTTTTCCATCCTCTTCTTATAGCCATATACATTTGTAGTGTTATACTTAATGAATATTACGAACATCTATAAGGAAAATAATTCTTAGCTAGAGTTTCAAGGATATAAATTTACTTCTGATAGGATATAGCTATTAATATAGGAACTCTCAATAGTTCGGGAGCTCGGAGTTCAATCTCTCGCTTAGTAAGCTTACATCCCTATTTACGCTACGGAATCATATATTCAAAATTATCTGGAATTGGAAGGCGATCGAAAGTCAGATCGACGTCATCAAACAAGAAGTAGGTATATATATTCACTACCGAAGAATTGGGGAGAGTCAAAGAGAGTGTAGAAGAGCGCTCTGATTCCCGAGTCAGCTTCGATCTCCGCAAAGTCCTGAAGAATCCACAAAGATCTCCGCAGATATCTTATATGGAGAGTACAAACCGGCATAGTCTTTATTCATGTGAGAATAATAGCAATAATAATCTTGAGAATTACATGTATGTAAATGAACAATATTCTTGCCAAAAATATAATATATGTAGATATAATATCCACATCTCCATATCCACGTCTACATAGCTACATCTTCGTTTCCACACTTTCAAGTGATCAGATATGGTCGGCTATTTTTTACAAATAGTCACGTGATCAAACATGTCAGACGATTCTTTACAAATTATAGGCGCGTGAACAAACATGGCGATCGTATACACGATTCTGACTGGTCAAATTTCTCAATCCTAGGACCCGATCCTGATCTCCGAAACGGTTTTACAATCCTACACCTGAAGCTGCTTCTCCTCTTCGTGTTTCTGTTCCTCTTTCTGTTTCTCCTACCTCACGATAGTAGTATACAATGCGTATTTAAACGTACATTTGGACGAGTGCGCAGGTGTTTCTGTGCAGGTATGATGTCACTTCCGACCTGCGTGAATCGGGCGTGACCTGGGTATGTCTGACTGTATCGAATGATAGGAATGCATGTACTGACTTGTTTATCTGGGGTTTCTCCATCACGGGGAGGTCACATGATCACTATAGTTCAAGGTCATTTGAATGATAGGAATGCATGTACTGACCTGTTCATTCATCCGGGGAGATGTTTACATCCGGGACCATCCGGGTACTTGTACATGTAGTGTATTCATCCAGGACCTTTTGCCATCGGGGTTTCCCAGTGGGTTGTTACAGCCGGGTATTTATGGTTGACCTATATCCGGGTCCTCGGGGTTATTTGTGTATGATTGAATAATAGCAATGCCTGTAGTGAGCTGTATGTGTTTTTTCCATTCATCCTTTTACAGCCGGGGACTTACATACGGGACCATACGGATTCTTGTACATCATAGCAATGCCTGTAGGGAGTTGTATGTGGGGGTTTTTCATTCGTCCGGGTCTGTACAGCCGGGGACTTACATCCGGGACCATACGGGTTCTTGTGCATCCGGGTACTTCTATGTAGGTGTATAAAAGTCGGCATTTTCATGGGATTGCTTCATTTATTGGCCTGTCTACCTGACCGGACCAGCCTGAGCCTGCCTGACCAGCCTGAGCCTACCTGAGGAGAGGAGCTACCTGACCAGCCTGCCTTCCTGACGAGAGGAGCTAATACCAGTGGAGCCTGTCTACCTGCCTGACCAGGTGTGACCGATAGCATGAGACGTGGAGAAGATTTTCCAGGGGATCCAGGCCTCACGCATCTTCCTACCTACGCCGAGAGCATTTTTACAGACCAAGCTACAGCTTTCAAGTTGAATATCACATTCGGGCACAAAGAGACGGACCTGTTACGGTATTATTATCCAAGTAATAATACCTATGTGTTTGACAAACCGTTCGCGCTGACGGTTGCTATTTCTCTGGAGCCACTTATCGACCAACTCACGACGTTGGATCCTTTGGAATGGGCCCGTTTGCAACGTCCCAACACCAAATGGCTTGTAGAAATGGTGACGAACGTGACATTTTTCGTGACCAAATTGAGAGATCATCTCATCGGCGCTCCCGTTATTCTTCCGCCTTGGCTGCTCCGTCAAAAGGGCATGTATGCGTTAACGCGAGGCGTCCATGGGCCCTACAAAGACCGGACATGTCTGTTTCGGTGTTTGGCCGTTCATTTAGACCAGTGTGATCCCCGGGCTTGTGATAGATGGGCAAATATCTATTGGGAATAGTATCTAGAGGCACAAGACATAGACCCGCGGCAGTTCCGGGGAGTCCTATTCAAGTATTTGGATGTCGTGGAATCGCTTTTCCACGTGAATATCTTTGTATACCGTTTACTACCGAAGGAGGATGACGGTGACACGCTTGTGGCTGAATTGGTTCATCGCTCAACAGAACGGTATGCCTCTACGATGAAAGTCAATGTCTTCGACAACGGCGGAGTGAGTCATTTTTCCCTGATCTACGATATGAGCCTGTACGCCCAGTCCTACAGTTGTTCTCAATGCCATCGGGCGTTTCATCGCTCCACCGACTTACATCGGCACGAGAAGAGTTTTGACAACACAGTGAAACGGAAATTTCCTGGTGGTGTGTACCATAACACCCCTACTATTTTCGAAGAGCTGGCTGATGAGGGGATTGTCATACCACTAGAGGATCGTTATTTTCCATACCGGGCGTGTTACGATTTCGAGGCGATTCTGGAACCCATGGACATTTTCTCAGCCAAAACGCAGTGGACGCAGCGCCATATTCCCCTGATTGTCAGCATTTCCACCAACATGCCCGGCTATGACGCTGCGACCGTATGTTTCGTGTCCACCGGGGACTCCCATGAGTTGATTACCCGGATGATGGTATATTTAGAGGAAGTCAGTGCGGCCAGTGCAGAATTATTGGTATCCAAGTTCCAGGACGTACTGGACCAACTCGACGATCGTATTCCTACACCCGGTGTGTCCTTCAGCGACGATGAAGAGTCGGAGACGGAGTCGGAGCTGCAGATGCAGGACATTCAGCAGCAGGATGTACCCTTACCTAAGCCGTACGCGGAGAAATTGAAAGCCCGATTCCAACAATACCTAGGCCAGTAACCCATCCTCGGCTTCAATTGGGGTCGATACGATCTCAACATGGTGAAGCAATTTCTCTACCCTTACTTGGCCCAGTCCAATTCCATCAAGTCCGTCATCAAAAAGATCAATAATCATATGGCCCTCACCACCACGTCACTCCATTTCCTGGATGTGCGCAACTACCTAGCTCCCAATTATAGCTATGATCAGTGGGTGAAGGCCTATGACCGTGCACAAACCAAAGGGAGGTTCCCTTACACCTATATTTCGACGCTCGACCGCTTGGAGGAAACACAGTTGCCACCACGGGACGCTTTCTTCGACGCTCTGAAGCAGGTGGAATGTTCGGAAGAAACGTACCTTACTAAATATTCCTGCGATGGGCGAACTGAACACCAAATTCATTTGAAGTCAGCCCGATCCTATAGCGACATATACGACTAGTGAGCATTGTTAGGATATTAGTTTATTACCAAACTTCTATCCCTGGAACAAAAAAAATTTGAGAGCTTAGACTCCTGGCTTTGTAGTTTATCATATTGGGGTCATTTAGGGCCTATTTGCACGAGTCCACGAGCAGAGGTAAATTCAAAATGGCGACCATGTGAGGTACAATGAAACTGATGTTTCGCCATTTTTCTTGAAAATTCCAGCTTTTCTGCGAGGAAAGGTGGGAAAAAGCTATTTTATTTCACATCAGATTATTATTTACTAATTTATCATGCAGTTTTTGCGAAGAAAACACATAAATAAAAAAATCGAAAAATCTTACCGAAAAATGACTTTTTGGAAAATGACTATGGCGTCAACATGATCGCCATCTTGAATTTTTTACTTTTTTGTGGAGCTTAGACCAAGGATATAGTGTGGTAAGTTTCAGCCCCCTAAGTAGAGGTGGAGAGGAGAGGAACAGGTCCAGGCCAGATAGAGTTAAGATTGGGTACGGTCAGAAGTTCATCTATCTGTGTTTTATGAACTTCTGGTACGGTATAGACGTGGGAGGTTCGTATCAACTGATAAATATAACAAACAAAAAATGCAATGAATATATATATACACATACCCAGTTTTGGCGAAGTTACTCCAGTAGGTAATGATTGAAGCGGTAAGGGCCTTTTCTTGTCCAGTGCTCTGAAACCCTCGCAATAAGGGTTGACCGAACACAAATCTGATCTCATCCCCGTGGTCAGCTCCTGTTCGCCATGGTTCGTGCGACTCCCAACTTCCTCTGTGATCGAAGTAGTAGAAATATGTTTTGCCTTTTGGACTGGTGAAACCGGTAATATTTTGCTGGCGAGCAAGGAAGCGGGCGAAGGTCACAATTCCTGCGTAGAACCCGCTATCGGAAAGGCTTTCTATGAACTGTATGGCCCTATTCATACCATTGTATTGACCATTGAAGTCCGTGTATCGGTATTGCATTACAGTGTAAAGAGCATCAGTGTAGTTAACCCTACCGTATGATCGAACCACGTTGTTCAACAAGTCACGAAATAGACTTTCCGGTATGCCATTAATGCTATCATTCAAGTGCAATTTATCTCTGTAATACGCCATCTGCATGTTATAAAACATGGCTCCTTCTTGGCTATTCGTACCGATCAGATGATCTAATTTTCCACAGTCTCTTGCTACTGTAGAATTGGTTAAATTGACCGTTATCTCCGCCGGGCTATGTTGGAAAAATAACTTATCTACCCAGGGACCAAATTGTAACTTCCCTTCCGGAGCAGGGGAGGTAACCCCCATCCATGTCTGCGCCGTGATGAGATCATCAACTGATTTGCTCCTCAAACATTCCAGCAGTTCTTTCGATGATTCTGGACATTTCGTATAAAAGGCGTAGATTTTTGCCCAATTTTCAGGATTCTCTATAATAGCCCAAGGAACTAAGGCCGAGCCACTCTCGGCGATCACTCTCTGGAACAGTTCCGTATTCGTCACAGCGGACAGAGACAGTAGCGACACACTCGACGCCCCAGCCGATTCACCAAATATTGTTATTCTAGATGGATCTCCTTCAAACTCTGCGATGTTATTCTTCACCCATTCTAGCGCCATACGTTGGTCCCATATTCCATAGTTTCCAAAAGAAAACCCATCTTCTGTTGCCAAGAATCCTAGCGCCCCCAGGCGGTAGTTCATAGCAACAACTATTACTCCGCCTGTGGCTGACAAAAGTTTCCCGTCATAGATATTGGCAGTACCAGTGTTATACGCTCCTCCGTGTATCCACACCATGACTGCCAACGGTGTACTGCTATTTCCTGATTCGGGAACGTAAATATTCAGAACCAAGCACGATTCGTTCACGGCCAGAGCTGAGGGTGGAAAAAATGGTATATATCGGTGTAGCCAAGTGGTATTCTGTGGGCAAATGGGGCCAAATTTGGAAGCATCAAATACACCGGTCATGCGTACTTTGTCGTATGGAAGCTGTAATCTTCGACTTTCGGTAGGAGGCTCTGCATACGGTATTCCCAGAAATACACTCACTCGTTTCGTGTCGTTGTTGTACATATGCACCTGCATGGTGGTGCCTTCCACCACACCGGATGTAGTGTTAACTTGTAAATCATTCGCATTACTGACTCTCAATCCGGCTAGAACGAGGAGCATCAACACTGTAGGCAGTTCCATGATACCAAGTTTGATGAATTGTTGCTTATCAACACTTGTGTCGGTTTTATATTCTAGACGATGGCGGTCCTGTGCCTGGAAAATACAGAACGTTCACAATATCAATGGGACAATATGTGTAAGTAAATTTGGAGATTTTGTGACCCCCCTCCATGACCAATTGCACAGAACAATCAAAGTTAGCCCCCCCCCCCCCCAATTTTAGACACTGGCACTTAGTTTTCCCTCCCCCCCCCCCATCAGAAGTGTAGATTTAAAACAAAATTAAGCGTATGTAATATGATTTTAATCTTTCAATTAAGCCTCTGAAATGCAATCTGCGATACAATAATGTTAATGAATTTTATTCATATCTACAGAAGTTCGTTCATCCAAGAAGGTTTATCAGAGTGGCGCATATAACGGGACATACATGCTTGATTATGAAATAATTCTATTGTATATGCCTATAGCCCAATTCGGAAAGCGTTATATCTCGACCCCTTGTTCCACCAGGGGCGTATTGATGCAGCGAACTTCCAGGTAGGTACCAAAGGTCTTCACAATTAGTTTTAGTAACTAAATAGTCTATTTTTCAGGAAATTATCTTTATAATGTACACGTATACAAGATCTATTCAAACAAATATTCTAGAATAGTTGATCAATATATTATTCCAAATAATTGCGGGTCTCTTTGGCAAAAGTGAAACCGAGGCGACTACTTCCTGAAAGCAGCTTCTAATACCTCTAATCTTAAAGAGCGGCAGTTATTCACTGGGAAATCAGACACTTTCCGGTAATGGCTCTATATTCGAGAAGGTGTATTCTCAGTATGTACCTCTCCTTATATTCACAAAGAGATTCATCCACTTGATAGGGAAATTCATGTATCAAAATATAACCTAGACTTCAAACGGCGAAAAGCAGCCTAAAAATAACAAAACGATACCAATATCCTTCTTAAGGAAGCCGATAAGGGAGGTTTTGTGGTTATAATGGATTCGGATTATTAAAGGAACAAAATCAATTTAATGCTTGTAAAAACAGTTACAGTCACCTGCCGGATAACAACGACCAACAAATGGTCTCCAAACTACACAATTTAGCCCTAAATATAGCCATTTCTAACCAAATCTGAACAACAGTTTATTACGAATTTTGATATTAAAACTAGTAATTTTAATGGATTACCGACAATTTACAAATCCCTTGTTGTTAAAACAGCTGTTGTACAACACAACGCTGAATATGCCACCGTTTACGAACATCCCGAGGTTTCAGAATGCAAATTTAATAAGTTCTTACTGGGCAGCACAAAATTCATCTCAGAAAACAACACGTTGCATTTCAACAACATGTATTTCTTGCAATTCTCGGAATAGCAATGGGAACCCAAATGGCCCCCACTTACGCTACAATGACATCAGCGTATCTGGAAGAAAAAAATGGTTCATGCCTTGGATAATAAATATGGTCCACAAGAAAGTACAGCTTTCCGAAACTTATGGAAAAGATAATTGGACGATTGTTTCCTCTCATGGCATTTTCTCTCATTGTTTCCTCTCATGGATATTCAAAAGTTAAATCGCATAAGATCACAACACAGACAATCCCGAGACTGATCAGTACTGTGCAGTATTCTGTAGCTTCACATTTCTGTTCGGAAATATAGTTATGACCAGCTGTTGACCATATTCCACTGAGCAGTATATGTATTGAATCATTGAGTTACTTTTAGCCCAATTAGGAGAGGTTCCACTTGGGGCGTGTTGATGCCGAGAACTTCCGGTAAGTACCAAAGGCTCTGACAATTAGTCTTAGTAACTGAATATTCTTTTTTCTAGAAAATTAAGTTTCTAATGTACACATTTGTATGATGTATTGATTCATGTAAAAATATAAACAGAGTAGTTTTTTATATTCTGGAATAGTTCATCAATACATTATTCAAAATAATTGCGGGCATCTTTGGTAAAAGTGAAACCGAGGCGACTACTTCCCGGAAGATGCTTTTCATACCTCAAACCTTAGAGAGCGGCACTTATTCAAGGGGAGATCAGACACTTTTCGGAAAGGGCTATAGATACCAAACAGTTACTGTACATATTCATGCAACAACATTTCGTGAAACAACATTGCAACGGTTCTTCGCGGGAACTGAGAAGCACTGCTTAGAACCTGTATAGTACTCGTCAGTTTTTGGGATAGAAATTGTTCTTGACTCTGCTGTTAGACCGTGACAAATCGCTATCAGCCGGATGTCCGACATGACGCCTCTAGTATGACAAAGAGATTAACCCTTTCTCTAGCGTATCGGTACAATTGTACCGACAGAAATATAGTTCAAGGATTGCCTGCCATTGGCATACAAAACTGAAGAATTTCTAGACAAACAGTGCATCGTATGTCTTGTTCGAAAGCTTGGAATATCCTCTTTGGAACTATACATGGCACCGCTTCATTCATGCTTATGATAGTGTTGATACCAGCTTAGAACTGTTACAATTGCCGGTACAGAGGGAGTTAAGGCGAGTTACAAATGGAATCGATCTAATATAAGCCATAAGTTAACTTGAGGATAAATTGATCCTTGGTAAGCTGTTGGCTTTGGTGCGGGTACTATATAAATTGCCAGGTTTTATACAGCAGGATAAAAGATGATTGATTTGCTTAACAAACAAATGACAAATGAGACTCATCGTCCACTTATAATAATAGACACAGAGATGTTATATGTACCGGTACCAGTGTGATGGCTAAGAATGTCTTGGGAATTCGAGTCCCTTCTCATTTCCTATTCTGTAGCGTTAAGGTAGTTGCAAATGTACAGAAAAATGTTCTAGCTTGCTACATTCTTAGCCCCCACTCCTGTATACAGGAAGTGGTCCGATTCTTCTCCCTAGAAGAAAGCAGAAATTTCTGGCTTAGGTGCGGTACATGCGTTTGAAGCGTTAAAGTTCCAATTCTCGCTGTGCTGATATAAGGATATTATTTTGAACTAGCGATAGAGGACATAATTCCACGTTAAACATGTTAAAGTTGCGAAAATACTCATTGGGGTACAGAGCAAACCAACTAATGACCCATATATTTCTCTTGGGAAAGCTATAGAGTTGGTCATAAAATTGTGTCATTTTTATTGCGAGAGAATCACACTCATATACGACATTAGACTCGATACGTATACGGTAGCATTTAGAAGAAAATATATAGTCACCTCCACTGTTTACGCCCAATGTATATACATGCTCATAGGTCGTATTATAAAACACTACAGAAATGCCTTTCATGAATTCATCGACCTACTGTCAAAGGTCGGTCACAGTAATATTTTATTTGAGTATGTTTAACTTAGGCTCCTAACACCAATCCTACCTGTGAGATCGTATTTGTGATTTGATCTGTAATGTCTGACTCCTTCTCATGGCTCAATCAGTGTTGACTAATACTGGTATCAATACATATGAACAAGGCGTAAGGCTATTAGTCATTCATCAGGTCACTTACCTGAACAGTCAACCTGGGCCGATACTTTAACCTGTCAGAATAGAATGATACAGGTACATTTAGGTCACAAACCACTAAAAAGACTGCCTTACTTAATGTTTAGTTAATTGGCTGCGCACATTTTGACCAAACTATATACCCTAATATTCGCCGCCACAAATGACCCACCAGGCCAGGTAGCCTGACTTTTCCGCTCAAGCATACATTCGCCACCATTTTATCTAGCTACGGCTGGTCGTAATTGGGTCATTCCGCCCGACACAATCGAATATGCGAGGTGGGCAATCAAACTGGCCCCGAGTTCCCTATTAAAATTTTAAAATGTCGTTTGGATATTTTTCAGTATTGAATATTATAGAAACAGTTTAAAATATATCGTAAACCATTTCTCGCCCAGTCAGGTAAAATGACCAATCAAATCTCACCGGAAGTCAAGTCCTGATTTTATGGTGGTTTGTGACCTGTACATGAGATATGCCGTTTTCTGGGGCACATGACTTTGTCAGTTGGGTTTTTCACATGACATGGATAGTTAACACAGTTTGTTATCGATACTCGGTGACGTTCAGTTGTGACAAATGATTGATATGAAAACCTATAAATAACCAGTCATAACAAGAGCATCATTTTCTCCCAGAAAAATCAATACGGTTACTCTGTGAAATTAACAACAAGATTTTAATATATCGAGGCACTTAAAACATCGAAGGCTCAATTTTCAAGAGTAAATCTTGGAAACATTTTTCCACTTCACATCTTATCTAAAATTGGAAGAAATATAAATATATTGAGATTCCAACTTGTCACCCTTTAGGAATGCTTATCTGTGCCCTTTGGAGACAAAACATATGATATGGTGCATAACTTTGTGGGTCATGTATGTGGACATATTTTTATTGAAGTGATTATATTAAATATATGATACCACGTGTGCTTAATGCCATATGGAGATTGGTGGTAAAGTGATCAATGCTTTTTAACTGAAACATTACATAGTGGGCCGATGGCAATCGACCGCACGTCGCCTATGTCATCAGCTACCTAATAAAATAAGAAAATATTTTCGCCATATGAGAGTTCACCCACCTCTCTCACGCGACGGGGCCCTCGGTGGCCGAGTGGTCTAAGGCGCTTCGCTGGTGACCGCTAGCCTCACACCGCTGAACCGGCACGGGTTCGAGCCCAGCTGGCCCATGTGTGAAAGTCTGTCAGTTACTTACCGAAGGGCGGTGGTTCTCTCCGGGTACTCCGGCTTCCTCCACCAACCAAACTGACTGTCACCATATGAGTGAAACAAACTTGAGTGTGACATTAAGCCAAATTCCCTCCCTCCCTCTCACGCGACGACTTTGATCCTGTCTATCCAGAGCTTAACAAAACAATTATGAGAGTTGTTTCTTAGGTTTCGTTCAATGGATCAATGTAACGGACATTACAAGCCAATCCCATACTGTACATAACACAGGCCTTCTATCTCCTATATTTTCCTATATTTTTTAGTCATTCCTATATTTCCTATATTTTACTCAAAACCTCCTATATTTCCTATATTTTTACTTTTTCTCATGAGAACTTTCATCAATGCTCTGTAATGAGTCAAACTGACATGAGGAAATACATTTCAGATTTTTTTTCGCCTCGCTTCGCTCGCCCAATATAGAAGCATTTCAATCTCTCTATGCTGAATCAAATGTAAACCCTAATGGCCGCTAGGGTTTGTTAAAGAACTGACACCAGGTCCATAGTTTGAGCATGAGGATTCTGTCTTTAATCTCCCAGTAGGAAGGATGAAAAATACCTACAAAAGGCAATGGACGGACAATTGTGAATGACAATTCAGTACTTCAGTCAACAATATCAGAACATGTACCGTTACATAACATAGGCAAAGTTATCACTACTATGCAATGTGTTGTATATGAATTATTGTTTACCAAGGCAGATCATGTGACCTTACTGAATAACAAGTATTATCAAGTCTGGGATCTATTACAGAATGAAACTCACTGGGACTTGTTCCCACTACTCTATATACTGTAAAGAACATCTGAACATTGAATAATGTAACTATGTGAACACCGAACTTCAGAAATAAAGTTAGTATTATCTGTATTGTATCATAGGACTTCTTGTTGTTAATTATTTCTACTCAGCCTATATTACTTAATAATAATATAGCATGAGGGGTCATGATAGACTTACCCCCAGTAGCTTGCTTAAAGGCGGTCAACTGGGGGTAAGTCTATCATGACTGTATTATTAGTGTGGTGTAACAGAAATCTGACCAATGCTTGTCTGAGTACATAGTTGCATTATTCAATGTTCCAGGAGACAAGTCCCAGTGATTTCATTCATGGCCCAGATCCCGAACAATACTTGTTATTCAATCAGATCTGCGCTGGCTGCAGCAACAATTCATATACACAACACGACCTGCGTGTTTTGCCCCATGTTGCAGCACATGTTCAGCGAAGATACTGTCGTTACCTCCGTCAAGCTTCTGCAATACTGAATATGAACAAATCTCAAGTTGCTAACCCCAACATCAGTGTCATACACATGGTGTCAGAAGTGGGATTGGTCTAAATACCCCTGGTGGCAAGATGTGCAAGACTGTTGATGTTTTTGTGTGCCGTTTGGGAGATGTCCAATTGACTGTGAACAATTGTGTAGTACATTCGGGTACCAGACTCTGCTTGGACTGCGTGTTGCTGAAGAGACTGGAAAGATAGACTGTGTTGATGCTGGAAACTGAACTCTTCATTTGTCGGTGAAAATATGGATACAGTGGACTATCTAAATTCATGTCGTTGGTGGAATTTGATCAACTTTTCACAGAAGGTTTGGTAGGTAATTAACAGATTAGTTACCTAGGTATCTCATTTAACTGTCATATGTTATATGTTGATGTTATTTGGTACTGTTATTATCACATGCATTATTTGTCAAATGTCTGGGTAATATCGTAATAATGGCGGAGACAGCTCTTAACAAATTGTCTGCTGAGCTCGAGCAGCTAAGGATCAAAATGAAGGAGCAGGATGAGGTTATTCGATCTCAGCAGGAGAAGGCAAACGAGATGGCTCAAGCGTATGAGAGCAAGCAATTTGTTGTTCTTCCAAGTAAAAAGTTGGACAAATTCAGAGACCGTCCTCGTAAATCAGGTGATTTGTCTATACGCGAGTGGGTCGCAGATGTGCGCAGTCACTTAGAAGCGCATAGGTTGAGTTTGGATCGATCAGCCGCATTGATCCTGGAACATTTGGGTGGTCCAGCAAAACAGGAGATACTTGGTCGCGGTGAGTCTGTTAGGGGAGATCCAGAAGAGATTTTTCGTGTTCTCTTTCGCGTCTTTGGCGATGGTGATGATTTACCGACACTGCAACAGAAATTCTACTCGTATGTTCAGGGAGAGGATGACTTAGTTTCCTGTTCTCTTGGTCTGGTAGATTTGTATGACCGGATTGTTGAACTTGATGTATCATTCCGACCTTGTCGTGAAGGAGCCCTGAAAGGAAGATTTGCGGAGTCTGTGAAAGACGAAAGCTTGCGGCGTGAGCTTCGTCGATTGAATGTTGAATTTCCAGATTTGAAATTCTTTGAGCTACGCGATCGAGCAATTCGCTGGCTAGGGGCATCCGCCAAGGCACAGAAGACAAAAGTGGCTGCAGCCCAAGAGACCATGACTGAATACGGTAAAGAGTCTTACATCACACGTCAAGAAGATATAATTTCCAGGCAACAAAAGCAAATAGATCAGCTGATGTCAACAGTAGGGAAGACGACTACAGAAGGAAATTCTTCCACATACCACAGGAACCAGCGTAAAGAGCGACGTTGTTGGACGTGTGGTTCATTGGATCATATTCAGAGGGATTGCTTGAAGGAAAGCAAGAAATTTGGAAAAGGTGTTAATCAAGACCATTTAAACTAGAGAAACCTGCGGTGGAGAGCCACACCGTAGGTTACCAGTTGGATGATGGCTCACTCATAAAGAGAGCAATCGGAACCTGTCCGGAGGCTGCTGTTGAGTTACAAGGGGTGGAAGTGCAGTGTCTGTTGGACACGGGTGCACAAGTGTCTACCGTGACCGAATCCTTTTATAGGAGTAATCTACAAGGCAAGTGTGACTTGGTGGATGTGGGTCGGCTGATACGTATCTCTGCAGCGAACGGCAAGGATATACCGTTTGTAGGCTATCTGGAACTGGACTTAGTTGTATTTGGTCATGAGTTCAAGAACATGGGTTTTTTGGTGGCAAAGGATCCTGAGGATACCGCTATGAAACAACGGAAAGAACAAGTTCCTGGAGTGTTGGGATCAAATGTGTTTCGTGACATGTGCAAAAACTTGTCAGGTGAAAGTTTTCCAGATGGCAAGTGGAAGACTATTCTTGCATTGTATGGCGAAACTAGAGCTACAGAGACTGTAAATATTAAGAGTTGTAGAGTCAGAGCAGCTGGGAAGAAACCAGTACTAGTCCCTGCTTGGTCGTTACAAGTAGTTGAAGGAACTGTGAGACCCTCGGGTACAGAAACATACACTGCTATCGTAGAGGAAATTGGTGTTGCTACTCCGACTCTACAGACTGGTCTTAAACTGGGACCATCACTGGTGACCGTGGACCGATCAGGTCGTGTACCTGTACAGGTTGCTAATTTCACAGACGAGGATGTATATATCAGTCCTAGGACACCTATTGGCATACTCCGGCCAGCTCATCCTGAGCCACTGGTTGACATTGTGTTTACAGAAGCAAATGAGGCAATCATCGTTGAGAACTCTGCTGAGAATATTTCTAATAAGGAGATAGGGCAGAAGTTGTTGTCCAAGATGGATGTTGGTGAAGGCCTTGATGGAGACCAGAGAGATCAGCTGAAGAATCTTCTCGCCGAATATGCGGATGTTTTTAGTGTTGCGGAGGACGATATAGGCTTTTGTGATGCTGTCGAGCACAGAATTATTACCGAGGATGACGTACCAGTTAGGGCACCCCATCGTCGAGTACCACCTCATCAGTGGAACGAAGTTCGAGACTATCTCCGTTCAGCACTGGATACAGGTGTTATTAGAGAATCCTCTAGCCCTTACTGTTCACCAGTCGTTCTTGTTCGTAAGAAGGACGGAAAGATACGTCTGTGCTGTGATTATCGCTCCTTGAATGCTAAAACTAAGAAGGACTCCTACCCATTACCACGTATTGAGGAAACATTTGATGTTCTTTCTGGAGCCAACTATTTCTGTAGTTTAGACTTGGCACATGGGTTTAACCAAGTTCCCGTCCGAGAGCAGGACATAGAGAAAACTGATCAGCCAGGTTTGGATGGAAGAAGTCAACGTTCCATAACAACGACATGGGCCTGAGCCAGTGTTGTCGTCTGATATTCCGCGTCTTTCGCGATCGGTGCTTAGTGACCTTCAGAAAACAGATCCAGATGTTGGCCGTCTTCATGTCTTTTGGGAACAAAAGAGACTACCAACATACAGATTGCTAGGGGGTGAGAGTAAACGTGTGAAGAAGCTCGTCAAGTCTTGGGACCGTCTTGTCAAGGTTGATGGTGTCCTGTATAGGAGGATACAGAAGAATGGCAACGAGGTTCGACAAGTTCTTCTACCAGAGACTCTGAAATCTAAAGTGTTGGCTGCGGTCCATGACGAAATGGGACATCAAGGATATGACCGGACTCTGTCTCTACTCACAGCTAGATGTTACTGGCCCTTCATGGCTAAAGAAGTGGCCACCTATTGTACTGAATGCAGTAGGTGCATGCTGGGTAAGAATGCAGTAGGTGCATGCTGGGTAAGAAGGGCAGGAACGTCAAAACATCAATAGGATCCCTCATCGCAAAGAGACCTTTGGAGATCTTAGCTATGGATTTTACGGTGCTCGAGAAAGGCTACAACAACCTAGAGAACGTGCTGGTATTAACTGACGTGTACACTAAGTTTACACAAGCGGTTGCCACAAGGGATCAATCTGCAAAGACAGTGGCACGTGTTCTAGTTCAAGAATGGTTTGTGCGGTATGGTGTTCCGAGAAGGTTACATAGTGACCAGGGCCGAAATTTTGAAGGAAAGGTCATCAAAGAACTGTGTGCTATGTATGGTATCACTAAGACCAGGACGATGCCATACCATCCCGAGCAGAATGGACAGTGTGAGAGATATAACAGAACACTGCACAACCTTTTGAGTACACTGCCCCCAGAGTCAAAACGCAAATGGCCACTGCTTCTGCCAGAATTAACTCATGCATACAACTGTACACCTCATGCAACAACTGGGTTTGCTCCATTTTATCTGTTTTTCGGGCGCGAGCCGAAGCTGCCTGTAGACCTTATGCTAGGAGAGACTGCGGATCCAGAACAAGCGCCGCAAGAGGAGTGGGTAACTGAACACCACCAGAGACTACAGAGTGCATTCCAGTTGGCAAGCGAAAGGCTGGAACGTGAAGCAGTAAAGCGTCAGGACAGATACAACAAGAATGCAGGCAACTATCCTTTACAGATAGGATCACGTGTCTTCCTCAAGAATCGTGTTGTAGGTCGTCACAAGATTCAAGATGAGTGGTTACCTGAACCTCATAAAGTGGTTGCTAAAGTTGGTGACAATATGTTCACAGTAGAGCCATTAACTGGAGACATTAAGAAAAAGACCTTACATCGACAAGACTTGTTGGATTCGAAGGCTTTGGTTAGTGATGTAGCCCCAGCCAGTTTGAAGGAAGCGGATTCAGAGGTACAAACTGCGAATACCGCTGTAACGGAACCTCAAAGTGATGAGGACGAGGAGTCATACGGATTACTTATACCAGTAAATTGTGTTGATTCGACTGAATCACAACCAGATGAACTTGAACAATTGGATGATGAGCCTGCTGAACAGCAAGGCCATGGTAGTGCTTCCTGTACAGCAGGGGAGCCTGAACGGGTACTCGATGACCAGGATGTGGACGGAGCAATCTTTGACCTTCCTGATAATGAGCCACCATTACGTAGGAGTAGCCGTACCACAGCTGGACAGCACATGAACCCTTACAATCTACCACGTTCCGCTGTGAACCAAGGGTTAACTGCAAATACTGGTGTGGACCCAAATGTATTGTCTAACATAGCTCAAACACAGCTGTTACTAGTGCAAATGTTAGCCGGTGTTACTGTTACACCAACTTCGTAGTCTTTTTCTTCATGTATATAGATTATCGTATTGCTGAGACAGCAATATCTTAGCAGGGGAGTGTGATAGGTGGCACAATATGTTAGTATTGTATTCAAAGCCCTGTTATATTTTCGAGTCGGAGTGTACAATTCATGCACGTCTGAGGTTTTTTTGGTGCTTCCGAAGTGTCTAGTCGGCAGTTTCCGTAGGTCCCCGACAGCGTGGGTAAAGCGTCACCCACCGCCATTTTCTATTCTGACGGTACACAGTCGAAAGTTACGCTGTTGTTTTCGATTTTCCGGTAATCTCTTGTGAGTATCTTCAATTGAATTATTGTTCTCTTGAAAGCTTGTAACTCTCGCACAATAGTGGCCCAATTGTTAGAGTTTAAATTCATTGATGTAGATAAGTATATGCATTTTTGTGTCCGTCAAAGTGAGTGCGAATTACGTTCCACGTGTTTCCAGTATGCAAGGACTTGGTCTGATAGAAATCTGTCGCATATTGTAGTTATCGCCGTCTGATCGTAACGTAATACATTATTTTTCTATGGAATTAATATTGTAAATTAGTATGCTGCTTTGTGCAGATCGGTAGATGAGAGGAAATATTTTTAATTATTTTTTTATATTATTTTTGTACACATAGCCACCCCCCACTGTCCGGATGTGTTGTGGTGTGATCTGGTGTGTTGCTAAGCTGCCAGGAGATGGAATTATATCTGTGACTGCGTGCTGAATTACTTCATTCATTTTTATGGCGTTTTCCAACAACAATGAAGGTAAATAGTTACCATGGTTACTGATGATGTACTGAAATGTAGCCCAGATTTCTCTGTGATTTATGTATCATGGATTAATTAAATGTTGGGAACTAGTGAAGGATTTGTGAGATGAACTAGTATTGTGTGCAAACGTATTAGTGTGAATTACTGTAATAATTGTAGAGATAACACATCTGAAGTAAAACCCGTCCATCGGATGGAAAAGTTGTTTTGAACTGTAAACCGGACCGTCGGATGGGGAAAGTTTATTTTGACAAACTGTAGGTTTGTGCTTGTATCTTGACTTTTACAGTTTGAAAACCTGTCCTTCGGACGGAATATTTACGAGATATTAATATAGCCCTTGTATATGAGATAATTGTCACGGCTGTGTATGATCAGCCATTGTATCTAGTCATTACTCTTATTACTGAATATTGTTTTGTCTGTAGGCCATATGATGATATTCTGGTGAAATGGTAAATGGTGTGTGACCAGTTGACCGCTTTAAGCAAGCTACTGGGGGTAAGTCTATCATGACCCCTCATGCTATATTATTATTAAGTAATATAGGCTGAGTAGAAATAATTAACAACAAGAAGTCCTATGATACAATACAGATAATACTAACTTTATTTCTGAAGTTCGGTGTTCACATAGTTACATTATTCAATGTTCAGATGTTCTTTACAGTATATAGAGTAGTGGGAACAAGTCCCAGTGAGTTTCATTCTGTAATAGATCCCAGACTTGATAATACTTGTTATTCAGTAAGGTCACATGATCTGCCTTGGTAAACAATAATTCATATACAACACATTGCATAGTAGTGATAACTTTGCCTATGTTATGTAACGGTACATGTTCTGATATTGTTGACTGAAGTACTGAATTGTCATTCACAATTGTCCGTCCATTGCCTTTTGTAGGTATTTTTCATCCTTCCTACTGGGAGATTAAAGACAGAATCCTCATGCTCAAACTATGGACTTGGTGTCAGTTCTTTAACAAACCCTAGCGGCCATTAGGGTTTACACAAACAACAGAACAGGTCACCTGAAAGACCACCACTATGACCACATTCAGTGAAAGTAATTTCATTAAACACCAGAAAACTACCAAGTTTGAAACATACAATGTAGTACAGACCTGTCTTACACTCCTTTATTTCCTACATTTTCCTATATTTTATTCAGAAAATTCCTATATTTCTCCTATATTTTTGCAAATTTCTTCCTACATTTTCTCCTATATTTTCACTGTGAGCCACTTGCAGGCCTGATAACAACACAACGTTATTATGTTATGCTCCGTAATGGTGTTTTGTTACTTAATATGTCATGCTCCGTAAAATTTTATTAGGCCTACTTAAGATGTTATATTCCTAAAAAAGTGTTTTGTTACTTCATATGTGTAATGTTCGTATCTAAGAATAAACACTCAGAAACTCGTGTTCGAAACACAACTGTAATTCACATCAACTTCCCGCACATGGCGTGCGACACACAGACAGACTCGCTGGTTACATATAAGTATATGACCGCGCTGTGAACCGAAACGGACTATAGCGGTACAGACACAACAATATGTAATGCTCCATGCTTCTGTTCTTCATATGTAAGTTCTATTTATAGATCATGACGTCACTTCTATTTATAGAAACCCCTCTTCTATTTATAGATCACGATGTTATTGTTAATCCTCTGTTCTATTTACAGATCACGACGTTAGTTCTCGACAAGTCGAAACTTGTCCACGCCCCACACACATATATAGGTCACTAGTCTCTTCATAACCAAAGAGCAGTGAGTCATGCTAGACATTAATATCTTAGCCGCATATTGCTAGAGGAATTTGTATACGCCCACACATGAAAATGTCTATACTATCATGCATGTAGTCTTTAATGATTTTATTTGTCTTTTAGAGGTGATCATTTTCATATACATGCACTCTTCATAATTGAAGTAAGACGTCCTCGTCAATAACTATATAAAGGTTCGCGTGTACACCCCTTTTCATTCACCATGGACCGTCATCAAGATAAAAGCGGCATCTATCATGGTCATAATGCTTCTTATCATTCCAATCATGGTTCTATCCGACGTTCATGCGACGGTCCTGTGTAAAGTTCGTACCCTGTTCACACAATATGCCCTATAAATTTAGCGTCGACTTGAACACGCGTCTCTGTTTAAGCGATTCCTGGGTGGCGGAGATTTTTTATCAAAAAGCAACCTTAATACAAATCCCAGTCGTTGTTACTCGTGACTTGTAATATTGCGGCGAATCCTTCGTACGCGAGACCAAACTACTTCTCCCACGGAATGTAGATGTTACGAGTGTCTCCAAGAAAGACATTACTAGGGTATATTCTACGCCGCATTATATGTTCCCATAGTTCAAAATAGTTTTGACTCTCTCGACCTCAATATAAAGACTGAAAACAATCTACTAGCAACCCTTCTCGGTCAACCAATTATGATGACGCTCCATTTGAATTTTTTTTTTTTAAATGACGAATCGACAATAGTATGTTCCCGACGTAAAAAAAATGGATCCGGTTTCATCAGGATCAAGTCAACCCATTGTCGTACACCACGCCACAAAGCGGTAGAGGGCCGAGCATCATTGCTATTGAACCCCAACTGTCACAGAAACGTATAAAATTGCCACCTATTACGCTAATAGCCCCGCCACAACAAGCCGTTGATCAAGCCAAGTCTGAAATCCGTATAAATATGAAGCGCACCTCATCTCCTCTCACTATCCCCAAAGGACGGTCCCAGATCAAACGTATAAAAGACCATCACATCCAAAGAAACGGGAGATTCGATTTTTCTAGCTACACCATGGCGCTCCTTACTGAAGTTTTTCACGAAGGTCATTTACTACCTTCGCATACAGCGGTGGAAAATCGTTACGTCATTGACGTGAGACCGGCATCCCAAATCACTGATGCTGCTCCCGTTGAATTTAATATACCAGGCCAGGGGTTAGATTATCTCGACCTGAAATCCTGCCGACTCTACGTCAAGGCTAAGGTAGTGCACAGCGATGACACCCCGTTGATGAAGGACGAAATATGCGCCCCCATCAATCAACTGCTACAGACCATGTAGGAAGGTAAACTGGTGACGACCATGGACAACGGTTATCCATACAAAGCCTACTTTCAAACGGTTCCCAATTTTGGTGCAGACGCTAAAGAAACGCAACTACAGCTTCAACTGTATATGGTTGACGAAGGTATTAATATGGGTACCACGAATCCCGAAACAGGTGCAAATGTCGGATTACTCCAGAGACAGAAATTCATTTTGGAGAGTAATGTATTCGAGATGGAAGAAAACTCATGCAGGACGTCTCTAAACAACACCGCTACTTGCTAAACAACGTTGACGTAAACGGGAACTTGTACCGATCGATGTTCATCGACATCCGACCGTCGCCAGCCGGTGAAACGGGAGCCAGCCGGTGGGGCTATTTTTGCAACACAGGTGAGGTGGTGTTAGAAATTGAGATTTCTTTCACATTTCTTCTGAGGTTGTGGGCAATATTAACGGATATTCATTTATGGGAAATAGCAGTCGTCATTTCAGTTGTTCAGTTAAGCAGCAGAATGCCCTGTACTGAAAGATATCGTACGAACACGGGGAGCGATGTTGTTTTAGAACGAAATTTCGTTTTCAAGTTATTCGCATCCTTAATAACTGACACTAATCGATAAAGATTATCACGGGTAATTATTCCTTATTCAATGCTCTTTGTATGTCACCCAAACTTCTATGAATTTAATTAGCGTAATCGTTGATATTAATTAAAAAGTCGCACCACGTGCGTCTATTCAGGCGACGGTGAACAGTATCAAGAAAAGTTATAGTGAGACGGTGAACAGCAAATATAGGAGACGGTGATCAGCATGTGTTAAAAGTAGAAGTCTTGTCTTGCATTGAAAACTGTGTCGTATGAGCGACCGAAAACGAATTACGAATCAGATCGTTATGAATTAGATTTAGGAGCCAGTTGTTCAAAAGTGTAGGTTGGGCTCCCTGCGTCGCGCGGATCTCTCCAACGTGAGACTCCCTGTATATTGCGACGTCATACAATATGACGTTAAAACAATGGCGTATATGTTATGTGTTGTACATCTAACATGGCGATAGGCTAATTATTGTATATTGTTCTCCGACATTACTGACACTTTAGCACAACATATAGGCTATGTCAGACGAAGATGAGGAGGTACCTATTGATCCAGCCAATGGTTCTTTCTTTGAATTTCCCTTTGCCGAAATTGTGGAAGGAAATGTGGCTCCAGTGCCTTCAGGCAAAACATATATATGTACAACATGTGGGGCCAGCTATAAGACAGAAGACCACTTGGTGAGACACAGAAAAACGCATGACAGCACCATCCCTTTAATTGTGGACGCTGTACTTTGTTTTTTGATACAGATGAGAAGTTGCAAGAACACATGGCAGCATAGCACAGTCAACGCTACTTATGCGACACTTGTGGAAGATCATTTAACCGAAAAGTCAATTTGAAGGTGCACTTGAAGACGCACATTGGAATGGAGTTACAAAGCCCTTTTTCTGATCGTGAGAGACGATTCCCACGGAATTTTTTTTGGCGGATCACTTGAATTCCCATATCGGAAACAGCCACACTCGTGTCAAACTTGTGATCAAGAATATAGCACTAAGGCTTCTCTCACCCGTCACCAACAAGTTTGTTCTGCTGGGTATATAAAATGTGGTACATGTGGCAAAACTTCCGGAAGAACATTTGCGTACACTTCGCCATCCATTTCCAATCGTGTGTCTCCATTATCGCGGAGCGATATCCGGTACTTTACCGGATTCTGTTCGGCCTTCATCCGGCGGAGAACACACTGGAGAAATCTGATAAATTACAGATTTTCATACCACTTCGGAAACGGATATTGCCTGGGCTTACAAAAATATAGGTTTGAATAACTTTCGTGTCACCCAAGAGGCGTTGTAGATCTGTAATTTTGAACAAGTAGGGCAGCACATGACTCGAAAATAGCGGGTTACGTTGGCAGACTTTAACTGATTGGCTGACGAAGTCACGGAGGTTTTGAGTAAAATATAGGAAAATATAGGAATGACTAAAAAATATAGGAAAATATAGGAGGCACTTAAAGGCCTGAGAATGTTAATTATATCAGATTATTGCCTATTATTCTATCGTACTGTATACTGTTAACTTGAGCTAATTGATTACTTCCGGTAGGGTATCTAAAATCATTGTGCCAAACCCATTTGTGTTAGTAATGGGGCCCTCCACACACGAGAAAGGAATGCAATCAAGGATATATGAAATAAGGCCGCTGTAGTCGTCTGAAAATCCTCTTGGGCAGTAATAACAAAGGAATGTATCCATATACAAGCGTCTAGTCTGTCATTCAATATTTAGCCGTCGTCCACTAAAGAATATCCGCATCCATAATCTATAGACAAGCCTCTAGTCCGTCATTCAATATTCAGCCGTCGTCCATTAAAGAATTTCCGCGTCCATAATCCAAAGACCTATTCACATTCCATATTACAACAGGAGACTTATTCCATGTACCGGGGAGTGTGTCCTATCTGAAATAGGATAATAAACATAATACCATATTGGTATTGCACGCAATAACCACGTGGTCCCGTCTGCATCTGCCTGAAGATCCTGTGATGGAATACAAAATGTGGGTGTCTTTTGGTGGGAACAAGTCTCCATCGTAAGAATTCATGGTTGGAACATTTTCGTTTCGTATATTCCAGTGAATATATATCTAACACTCATTCAATGGTGAATATATTACTACTTTTCCAGAAATATTATTTTGCTGTTCACCGTAGCACACCAGCTCGAGTCCTTGCTGGCCACCGTCGCAAGCTCGTGCTGTTCACCGTCGCCTGAATAGACGCACGTGGTGCGACTTTTTAATTAATATCAACGATTACGCTAATTAAATTCATAGAAGTTTGAGTGACATACAAAGAGCATTGAATAAGGAATAATTACCCATGATAATCTTTATCGATTAGTGTCAGTTATTAAGGATGCGAACAACATCGCTCCCCGTGTTCGTGCGATATCTTTATGTACAATGCGTTCTGCTACTTAACCGAACGATTGAAATGACGACTGTTATTTCCCATGAATGAATATCCGTTAATATTGCCCACAACCAAAGAAGAAATGTGAAAGAAATCCCAATTACTAACACCACTTCACCTTTGCTTTAAAAATAGCCCCACCGGCTGGCTCCCGTTTCACCGGCTGGCGACGGTCGGATGTAGGGGGTGATGTTGGTGAGAGTGCATCACAGATCAGTAAAATGCGATTTAAAGTCGCAGGTTCCCATGTTTCCCATGTCAGTCGCGTATGTTTTGCGAGGTTGTCAGAGGAGCAAAAAGACAGAACTGAAAACCAGGGTACCTGCTTTGAAGACAAAACAGGTCATAGAACTTGCCAGACTCCAAGAAGAACAACTGGAAATGGACACTGAATTAGCAATTGTTGATGTAAAAACGCAGATCGTAGACAGGTTTGAGAAACTAGATATTGGGAAAGATAAGTGATTTCAGAAATCAGATATTGGTCAAGTTGAAAGGGTTCAGAAGATAGATACTGGTAAAGATGAAACAGAGGGTAAAGCTTATCCTGTTCTATCTGATATTCATGAGACGAAGCCAATGTCGCATTTAACAAAGCCGATTTCACATGTGCATATTCATGAAACAAAGCCAATGTCACATGTGGTTAAATCTGGAAATATATTACCTCAGTTTCCTTCGAGTAATAGACCACCATTAGATAATTCTGTTGGGTTAAGGAATGTGAATGCTTCATGTTTTTATCCACAGACGCCAGCCTATCATGTCCATCTCCCTGTAGTACCAAATACCCAATATGTGTCAGAAGTTGACAATGCTTTCGTTTCTGTGATCAAACAGTTAAAGAAGCCAACCCCAGAAATCAAAAGCTTCGATGGTCACCCATTAGAATAAAGAAAGTTTATGCGAAAATTTAATATCAAAATTGCACAAAAGTCTGAAACCAATGATGGGAAAATGAGCTATCTAGATCAATACACCAAGAGTGAAGCAAATAAGATTATTTCAGGGTATGCTTATCTAGACAGTGACCAAGGCTATCCTGCAGCTATCCAGGAATTAGAGGAACTTAGAGAAGTTGCTGCTAATGTTCATGTCGGACGCGGAGACCCCAGCCTATAAACTCATTATAGAAGACATCAGCCTAAAAGCATACGAAGTACGCGTCAACCCTGGTGTCATACTCCGACATGCCAAAGCTCTCGAAGACAGCTCCGCGTTTTATTCCTATCAGAGCACGCGGGTTAAGATGATGTTCATAGTCGCTGGACAGACCCTCTTCCGCTGGGACAACGTGTTCCAATTCGTATACTCCAGCAAACTGATCATCGGTTAGTGTCTTCCAAAGCCATGGGAGGAGACTATAAAAAGAATCCCCTGAACTTTCAACACTTTAAGCTGACAAATCTGTCGGTAAACTTAGACGGCATCACTTCTCCCGGTCATCAAATAAGAACGAGGTACGATAAAAATCCTAACACCTCTCAGTACACATCGGCCTACCTCACATTATTCGACGGTATAGGTCAATCCGGGGAAAACTTTGGAAATGGTATAAACTTGTTTGAGTATCACAGCGTTTACACGCTATAGGCCTTCAACTTGGACCCAACCTTCGCCTCGAATGATCATCTACAGCGGTTGGAACAAGGCAACCTTAGAGTGGAAGCAATCTTCGGAGAACCACTTCCGGAAACCGTGAGCTGCATCACCTACGCGGAGTTACCAGCCCTGCTAGAGGTGGATAAGGCGCAGAACGTCATAGTCAACGTACCATGAGTACCGACGAGCTGCTCTGTATTATTCGCGTCGATTGGACGTTGGTCCGGTGCGTCCGCGGGGTGTACCCGGCAGACAAGATTCCAAACCACGTGTCTCAGACACCGGCTGCATATATCGTAAACACAGACCCGCATACTCTTTAATGTCAACATTGGGTAGTATTCTACTTTTCCGAAGACAAAGGCACATTTTTTATTCATTAGAACAATTTGCAGAGAATTACGGTCATCGCTTCGCTTCATTTCTCAAAAAGAATTGTAAAATTATTTCTTATAATGACAGAGTACTTCATGGAGATCAATCATTTATACACTAGTGTATATATGTGTTACTCCAGCTAACACGAGGCGTATCTCTATCCAGCGTACTGACGGACTTTCATCAAAGTCATTGTCATAATGATTGTTATGTATATGGATTTGTGGCGCGACATTTCTCACATTGTATAACCAACACACTTCATATATATTGTAGCTGTTAGCTCTTTCAATAAAATGGTTTCCTAAACCACACCTCTACCGTTTTATCATTTCTATTTAAAGTGTGAAGGTGACTATACAAGAGATGGTCTCTTCATCCCAGTCAAGACACGATGGATCCGGGTGGATGAAAAATCTATTTGTCCCTTGTATACTTGGACACTATGACGTAGCCTCGTTTACAGGCCCTGCCAAGCTACACTCTATTCTGCGTAGAGGAGGGTATAACATTCCCCATACTGACCTAAACCAATCGTTGAGCGATCAAGACCCTTACAGTTTACAGAGGCCTATCCGGTATTCATTTAAGAGAAATAGAGTGATATCAGCTGGAATTGACAATTTGTGGGACCCAGATCTGGTGGATGTTACCAATGTATCGATACACAATGACAACATAAAGTTCCTAATCTTCACTCTAGATGTCCTCTCGCGTTATTTGCGGGTCGTTCCTCTCCCCAATAGACAACATCAGTCAATTATTGCGGGGTTGGAGTCCATTCTAAAGCAAGGGAGATCCCCAAAATATTTTAGTTGAGATAAAGGCAGTGAATTCAATAACCGTAGAGTGAAAGCTTATTTGAAGAAGGAAGACATTCATTTCTACGTCACGCATAATGAGAAGAAGGCTAATTACGTAGAAAGGGTCATCAGGACGGTCAAAAATGTATTAGATAAATATTACACGCATAAGCAAACCTACCGCTACCTGGATGTACTAGCAGACGCGGGGGAGCTTACAACCGTCGAAAGCACCGATCACTAAACGAGAGAGCCCCAGCTGACGTGAAAAAGCACATTGAAGCCATACTTTGGAAAGAAATGTATGTGAACACTATACAACCTACACGAAGACAGCCCTTTAGATTGAAGACTGATGGTTCAGTTCACATTTCACACGTAAGATATGTATTCCAACGGGATTATCAAGCCAAGTGAACAGAGGAACTCTTTACCGATATATGAACTCATAGATTTCCTGAACGATGAAATACAAGTGACATTTTATCAGCAAGAGCGCCAGTTGGTGAACAAATATGCTGATGCTTTATGGAGGATCGAAAAAGTACTCAAAACACGAGGTCGTCGAGGTAGGGTGGAACAACTCGTCAAATATGTCGACTGGCCAATAAAATTCGCCAGCTGGGTGGCTCAAGAAGATACTGAAGCAATCTAATCTTAAAACTCTAAGACATGTTGAATTGTGCAAGTGTGAATGAGTGTGTGTCCATATGCAGAAGTGTGTTGCTATGCACACGTCTGTATATATATAAGGTCTTTTATGAACCATTAGTCTGTAATCACCTTCTGACCGGGTATCATGTTGAGTACGTGTACGTTCTGTCAGAGAACCTTCTCGTATCGTCGCAATATGCTCAGACACATTCGTCTGCGGCATAGACGAGAGACACCACCAAATTCCGCTATAGGTCCAGCAAGTGAAGTAGAGCATCCCTATACGATGACGGTGTGCGGTCCTACGAGATGTGGCAATACGTCCTGGGTGATGAAGTTCTTAGAGGAAGGTGGGGCAACCCCAGGCCCGACACGCGTTGTATGGTGTTATAGCCAATGGCAGCCCGCGTACGAGAATACGCGATTACAGAATGTAACATTCATACCTGGTATCCCCCAAGACATTGGAGAGCCATACTACTTCAATGAGATCAACGTGGTGGGGCTCGATGACCTGCTAGGGGTGGCCAAGGACAATTCGAAAATCGCGAACCTATTTACGAAAGGGTCAGATCATCGCAATCTGTCCGTCATCTATTTGATTCAGAATCTCTTCCCCAAGGGAAGGCGTCCAGAGATATTACTTTAAAATCTCAATACTTCGTACTCTTTAACAACCCTATTGACAGACAACAGATGCCATATCAACCCCTTACGGTTACCTCTCGATAGACCTAAAGCCAACTACACACGAAAATCAACGATTGAGGAAAGGTTGTTGAATCGCAGGTTGGAGAAGTTGTCGAAGGTACCCTACACATAAAACTAAAGGAAGTAAGCGCATGAAGCGCAAATGTGAGGCGCTCACCCGTAGTGTGAAACGAGAAGCGTGGAGAAGGCTGTTCGGTATCCCTGCACGATTGATGTTTAAAGGTAAAGTCATTGAAAAGGCTGCACAACATAGGGAGAAGGGATATACAGCAGACGAGGCCATAGACTTAGCAGTGGAGGCGTATACACCTCAGATGAGAAGAAAGATGGGCCAGATTTATGTTGACACGGTGACAGGTATGAAGACTTTGGAAACCGATAGTATTCATCCGGAGTTAATGAAGACTTGCCTTGAACTGCAGAAATTACATAATATAGACTATGCTGAGATGATGAAGCAGAGCATCAAACTGAGATGGAACCTATTCAAAGACTTATGTAAAACACGAGAGGATGATTAATGTTATTTATTCTTACACATATGTACACATAGAATGTGAATAAATATTATTTCTGAGTGTAGCCATATCGGTACACAAGAGGATGATTGATGTCTTTCATTCTAACACCTAAAATAACTATTGATTCCGAATGTAGTCATATATACACATGGATATATGTATCATGCCTGAGTGTAGCCGTATGCTGCGGTATGTATACCATCGTTCAGAATATAGCGCTTATCATCAAAGGGACATATCGCTCCAATAGACCCTGTTTCATAATAGTCAGACTGTAGAGAGGATGATCTTTGCATCTAATTTTATTCATGATTGAACGGACATTTTTTCGATTGAATAAACATTCTTTTTTCTTAGCATGTCTTAGTTTTTTTCTTGGTGGCAAACTTGGTAATACCTCCTGCTGTTTTCTTCTCTTCCCCGTTGTAAAGTAAGCTGTACATTTTTGGTCGAAGCCCGACAAACTCCTCGACGGGTAGACCGCCACATTCATCTTTCATCTTCCCCAGCACTTTGGCATTGACCGCGGTGTAAAGGGGGTGATCCCGCTGGTAGTTGCTCGGATCGAACATGGACATTCGTTGGACCATGTCGTTGTAAATATTTTGGGTTTTAATGACATAGCAGACACTGTCCGTGTCGGAAAAGAGGAGCGGAGCTTGGCTTTAGAACCATAATTTGGCTTGATATGATTGCAGTGAAATTCACACATGAGCAGTTTTGAGAGATCCAGAATGGCAAAACCGACGTATATAGGTCTGTTCAATTTCAATTTGATGGTCTTCAAATGAACGGCTACCAAATCCTCGTTGAAAATCTTGAAACTGTGAAAGGCTGGCTTAGCGATCATTCTTGTCAGTCTCTGCTTGCAATGTACCAGTTGTACGTTGACCCTCTTCCGAACATTCTCCATCGTCTCTCCGAACAGACTATAGATAGATCCTTTATTTATTCAGATTAAGCACAATTAGCCTAACGCTAAAATACATTAGGTGGTAAAAAGTTCAGAATTAAAAAATAAATATTTAAATTGAGGAAATGATATAGAATAGTAATGTATATTGATAGAAATTGTCAAAATTGACGAAGTTTACCTGCTGTTCATCAGCTTGAAAAAAATCAGTCTCGAAATGGTTTTTTGCTCTTTTACGTTTTTCAGAATTGAACTGTATGTATGGTTGTAACCAGGCGGCTTGTGTGAATTCCACAACGCCGTGTATCTTTGTCAGCTGCATACCTTGACTCAGTCAAAATTTCAAATCTCGGTAGTGGATGGTGTATTGAATTTAGTCGTGAAAGTTTGAAACCAGTTTGTCAATAGGTCGACCTTCCAGCTGTAACTCGTCCTTCAGCTTAAGTTAAGTTCAGAGAATGTTGGCATCGAGGTAGAGGATATAATTGTTGGGTGGGAGAGGGTTGTAGTCTGCGAGGTATGGGTTGTTCGCTTTGCTATACCTGTTGGAGATCAAGGATATTCCTCCACAAATATCTTTTTCTATCATGAGGTACATGTCGATGTCATCCAGGAGCTGCAGACGAACGCCGATCATTTTCAACATGGCGTCCCAAGAGAGACCTGGGGAGGTGTAGTAATGGACAAGATCCAGATTATAATAGTTCATGCACATGTCCCTAAAGTTTTCAAAGACATCGGTCAGTAACAGGACGTCTGATTTCAAATAGAGGTCATGGTAGTCGCATAGTGTTTGTACCTCAAACTGGGACCACACCGTGTGTGCATAATCACTGTCAGAAATCTGCTCTTCTTGAAGATCGTTGTAGAAGGCGTCGAGCTGAGTGTCTGAAAGCTTGCTTTCATCTGTCAAATACCCATAAGGGTACAGCCCTTTTCTCAGTAATAACTGTCGCTGTGTGGGATGGGTGAAATGTCTTAGCAGGTGGTAGAACTTGTCTTCACCACCCTTGGATAGATTTTCAAGTAGTGTTTCGAGAGAGGCGTTGAGAAATTGTAGAGATCCAAAAATCTCAAATTGCCTGTAGAGAAAGAAATATACTTATGAAAATTGTTCGGAATGCAAGAGATATTTCGGGTCTTGTATTTCCCCAATATGCTAAAAATAAGATGACAGTCGTAGCCTTGAGTGTTGTTTAAAATAACGGGAATGAAAAACTGGCGCTTCTCTTGTCGGGTAGATCTTCTGAAGCGGTACTGTAAATTGCACTGGTTGTGAGCAGGCCCTCTATATCTACCAGACAAATGGCAGTGATCGTCCTCGTTCTTCCTCGCAAATATGACAATGCGTAGCTTGCATGAAGGAATGTTGTTCCTCTCGAGTGAGCTCCATGGGGATCACCGATTCCAAGATGGAGCATATGCGATCATCCTTGTCTAAGAGACGATCCAAAACTGTTTCCACTACATTGAGGCCCCGATGGACAACTGCGGGAGTACTGTATGCCGGTGAGCTTCTAACCACCGTATAACAAAATCATGACGGTTCGTGTTGTTCGTATTTCGTGGTGAACCTTGACTGAGAGTGCATTTTCCGCGTGAAACAGTCAAAATCGGCAAATATGACAACGTGTACGCGGAGTTGCTTCTTGATAGTTTCGAATGTTAACCAGTGTTCTTCCGGTGTTTCTGGGAGTTTGATCCGTTGGGGTCCGTGAGGAGACCAGTGAGGAAGATGATCGTCCAGTAAAGCTTGGCGACTATAACCATGCAGGCAATAGTTGCAATAGAATTGTTCACCATCGTGCTTAGTGTGATTGCCCAACAGACGACTCATGTTTTAAATGAGGCAAAAATGTCTTTTATCTTCTTTGGCAATGAGAAGCAGATTGGCATGTCTGTCAAACCGATGCTGCGTAATATGCAGGGGAAAGACAGTCTGGTCGTAGCCGAAAACATTGATGGAAATCGTGTTGAAGGATTCGAACGTGGCGACCTGGGATAAGTAATGCCATCAACTAACAACTCATCCATGTAAGCTGTATAATGCTCAGGGCGATTGGGGTTCTTTTTCTGCTGGATGGAGGGCTGCCAAAATTGACAAGAAAAAACCCCCAGAGAATCCGCATTAACCACGTTGGCAATAGCTCCTTTATCAGCTAGAGATTTAGGTGCGGGGATATAGCTGCTCCCATCAAAAGCTACGTACTGAGCCAGATGGATGTCGAGATGTAGTATTTTATCTATTAGCCAAGAGCTCCCCTCGCGTTGATAGTCCCGGAAATTGGAGTGAATTTTCTGTATGGCTTCAGCCAGTTGAGATTCCAGTGGGGATAGATCTGTTATGATTGCATTGAGGCATCGGAAGGTGGGCTCGGAGTAGATAGGTTCCCCGTCACTGTTGGCTCGTACCAGACGGATTTGTAAGGATAGGTACCATTTGATGCCTCGGTGTTTAGCAAGGTCTACTGCGGGATTTTATAATACTAAATTTCAAATGTTCCACCACTCAGATTTCTTAGGACTTTTGATATATTGTTGGTAAAGTATTATTAGTCATGTTAGCGCGGAGATACTTTCTGTTGCAATTAGTTCCAGGTCAAAGCCTAAATTGACTGGACTATTTGGAGCTCAGAGATAAGATAGATGAGAGCTCGGAGCTCTGGGAGGGGATAGTTTGGAGCTCGAAGCTCTGTGATCTCGGGGCTCGGGATCTCTTGGACAGTAACGAATAAAACAACACTATGATGCACAACTACCTCATTTTCTGATATCGGAGCTCTGTGATGGGATAATTGGCCGCTCAGAACTCTGGGATGGGACAATTTTGGAAGCTCTTGGATCGAAGCTCTTGTACTTCGGCGCTCTTGAAACTCGGGGTTCCATATACAAGGACGTTATTTATACTGATATCCAAGAAGACGAGATACTGTAAGTGCAACCCTAAGATCATCTTAGTGTTCATATGAACAGTCACAATCAAAGCGTGACTGAGGTACACACTATACTCTAGATAACGACATACAACGTATATCATGCGGATTAAGAATACTGATCAGCGATACGGATTTGATATTGTTATAACATCATGATGTCCTGCTGGCAGTTTTATGTATACTATGATTTATGCTTTTAATTTAGTGCTAATGTTATTATATTTATTAGGTCTTTGGATTGTGGACACGGAAATTCTTTAATGAACGACGGCTGAATATTGAATGACGGACTAGACGCTTGCCTTCTGAAGCGTTTCACTTCAGAATATCATAAATTCTTATTTTTCAAAGTTTGATTGTTTCTGTTGTTCCACACACACACAGCAACGTCAATTCGCGCATCAATCCAGTTGGATGTTATCCTAGTTGGGAACAGGTCAATTCGTCCCCAAACCAACTCGTCCCCAACCAACTCTCCCCCAACTCGTGTCAGTTCGTCCCCACCTTTGAGTCAACTCGTCCCCAACCTTGAGTCAACTCGTCCCCAACATATTTTACATATGTGCTATGTCCTAGTATTGATTATTTATTGAAATTGTAGCTCAAGGGCCGCTTCCCATACGGATTTCGCGGCTTGAGTTTGAGTTTGGAAATATTAGGGTATAAAATCTCGAGTTTCCAAAGTAATTCTGAACTTGAATAGATAGATAGATGATCTTTATTTTAAAACTCGATAACTACAATAGGTGCAACCCTCTTTTCGTGCAGGTCGAGTTGCATAAAACATAACATATAAAATAAGAACGATAAATAACATTGTTAGAGTACAAGTGAAATGAGCAAAGTTAATCTGAAAGTGAATTTACGGAGGATCCTTCGTCTTCGTTTTGTATATATTTTTTTTCATCATTGGGTACTGGAAGCGAAGACAAATCTCTTTGACACTTTGGCATGAGCTATGATACATACATACCTATAAGATTTTATAATTAGGGACGAATGTTCTGTTTACTGGGCTATTTTGAGATATCTCTTTTAAGATACCATGCTCGATAATAGTAAGATGATAATACAGAAGGGATCCGGTCCGTGCAGTAATGTTGAAAGTATCTGAATCTCCATCGGACCGAAACACAAACAGTAGTCTACATTTGTCGAGTTGTGACGTTGCGTCACAAGAGTGACATCCCTTCGTGTGGCCGACCCGTCGGCAGCCCGTCGGCAGACGAAACGGTGGGACAGTTCACTTGCAACAGCATGGCCTAAAGTAAACTGATTTAAAATTTGAAGAAATACATTTCAATTCGGAATGATTTGAACTCCTTGATAGAGAAGGTGAAGGTATGGATATTCTCTATCTTCAATATATAGAATATGTCCCACCGTTTGATCCGCCGACTTTTGTGATGCGACGTCACAACTCGGGAGTACTTTATTAATTTGAAGCGTAACTTGGATTTTCGAATCGGACCAAAAAAGGTATCTTGCATAACTAGACCCCATATGAGACGTGTGTACCAAATTTCAGAAAGATCCATAAAGTAGTTCCTGAGAATTTACGATAAAAATGTTTCAAGAGGAAATTGGCGGCCATATTGGATTTTGGAATCGGACAAAAAAGGTATCTTGCACAGCTAGACCATAAGGGGAACCTGTGTACCAAATCTGACAAAGATCCATGCAGTAGTTCCTGAGAATTCACGATAACAAAATTTCATGGGGAAATTTAAAATGGCCGCCTGTCGGCCATATTGGATTTTCGAATAGGACCAAAAATGATATCTTGCACAACTGGTCCACCTGTGTACCAAATTTGAGAAAGATCCATGCAGTAATTTCTTGCGACTTCACGATAACAAAAATTCATGGGGAAATTCAAGAGGGTCGCCTGGCGGCCATATTGGATTTTCAAATTGGAACGAAAAAGGTATCTCGCACAACTAGACCCCAAGGGGAACCTGTGTACCAAATTTTAGTAAGAATCTTGCAGTACTTCCTGAGAAATCACGATAACAAAGTTTCATGGGAAATCCAAGACGACCGCCTGGTGGCCATATTAAACTTCCGAATCGGACCAGAAAAGTTATCTTGCACAACTAGTGAGTGAGTGAGTGAGTAGGATTTAACGTCGTTTTCAACATTGTTTCAGTCATATCACGACGGTGCCTACATGTGCCAGAACACGAGAGTGTCCACAGTTCCTATTATTCTGGACACTGATCAGCCCAGTCAGTACAGCACCCGGTCACCCATCCAAGTATTGACCGAGCTCAACGCTGCTTAACTTCGGTGATCTGACGAGAACCGGTGTGCCCAACGTGATGCGCCGTACCTGCTTCTTGCACAACTAGACCCCAAGGGGAACCTGTGTACCAAATTTGAGAAGGATCCACGCAGTAGTTCCTGAGAAATCGAGATAAAGTTTCATTGGGAAATCCAAGATGGCCGCCTGGTGGCCATATTGAACTTCCGAATCGGACCAGTAAAGTTATCTTGCACAACTAGACCTCAAGGGGAACCTGTGTACCAAATTTGAGAAAGATCCACGCAGTAGTTCCTGAGAAATCGAGATAAAGTTTCATTGGGAAATCCAAGATGGCCGCCTGGTGGCCATATTGAACTTCCGAATCGGACCAGAAAAGTTAGCTTGCACAACTAGACCCCAAGGGGAACCTGTGTACCAAATTTGAGAAAGATCCATGAAGTAGTTCCTGAGAAATTGAGATAAAGTCTCATTGGGAAATCCAAGATGGCCGCCTGGTGGCCATATTGGATTTTTGAATCGGACCAGAAAAGGTATCTTGCACAACTAGACCCCAAGGGGAACCTGTGTACTAAATTTGAGAAAGATCCATGCAGTAGTTCCTGAGAAATCGTGATAAGAAAGTTTCATGGGGAAATCCAAGATGATCGCCTGGTGGCCATATTGGATTTTCGAATCGGACCAGAAAAGGTATCTTGCACAACTATATCCCAAGGGAAACCTGTGTACCATATTAGAGAAAGATCCATGCAGTAGTTCCTGAGAAATCGTGATAACAAAGTTTCATGGGGAAATCCAAGATGGCCGCCTCGTGGCCATATTGGATTTTCGAATCGAACCAGAAAAGGTATCTTGCACAACTAGTCCCCAAGGGGAACTAGTCTACCAAATTTGAGAAAGATCCATGAAGTAGTTTCTGAGATATCGCGGTAACAAGAATTGTTTACGGACGGACGACTGACGGACGACTGACTGACGGACGACGGACCACCGACAAAAAGCGATTTGAACAGCCCACAATCACCAGGCTAAAAACTGCTCTTGAAGAAGTCACTTAATAAATAACATTAAAGGAGTTAGCAAATAATTAAAAATTCAGTCAGCTTAATTTAAAAACTTCATATAAAAACTGTTTTTTGAAAGATTTGCTAAATAAATAACATTAAAGGAGTTGGCACATGTATAATTTTAAAGTTCAGTCAGCTTAATTCAAGATTATTCAGATAAAGACCATGACTGCTCGCTTAATAAATAACAATTAAAGGGTAAGCACATAATTTAAAGTATCAGTTAGCATAATTTAGGAATATTCAGATAAAAACTGCTGTTGAACGGTCCGTGTAACCTTGCACAGTTCAATTTTCGTTTTTCGTTTTTGGTTTCTCAAAATCAAAAATTGAAATTTGGCCCTCAATTTTCAATTTTCGTTTTTTGCTTCTGTAATCTCAAAATCAAAAATTGAAATTTGACCGTCAATTTTCAATTTTCGTTTTTTGTTTTTGTGTTCTGAAAATCAAAAATTGAAATTTGACCGCTTTGAATTTTTGATTCTGGGATTACAAAAACAAAAAACGAAAATTGATATTTGACAGTTAATTTTTAATTTTCGTTTTTCGTTTTGCTTCACGCAAAAATGATAATCAAATACTGAAAATTGCCTCGACTTGTCCGTTTTTCGTTTTTTGATTTTAACTTTGACTTATCAATGTTAAGTTCGCATGTGGACGGGTTATCATGTCACTTCCGGTACGACGAGTAGAATGGAAAACGCAAATCGTGTCGTATAAGAGGTGTGGAGCGTGAGAGGCATGTGGCCCACCAGGCCATCCTCGGGAGCCAGTGTATTGATCGATTTGTTAGGGTATCTATACATTGCCTTGGTTAGGTGCACACGGTAGTTCTGGATATAAAAAAAAGATCAAGGGGTATCCTCTAAATCAAACCAATTATTGAACAGGTTCAGCTAGCTCATTAATCCAATCCACTAGCTGGACGGTTTGAGATGTAACATCGCTGGCATAACTTTGATGTCAGGCTGAAATCGACATCGAGAGTCAAGGCAAAAACCGCCGGCTTGGGATACCGACATGCTAATTCAAAATAACCTCGGGGGATGAAATGTTCGAGATTGAGGAAACGACTCACTCGAATCACAAAAAATGTCCAGGAAACCCTGTGCGAGGATTCACGATTTACCTGGACTTGTGAAGATGCACCAGACAGGTCTGGATATGTGGCACACCTCTGTTCTCAATGGTTATTGGTATTGAGGCCTGAGCCAATCAGGACGCAGTCTTAGATTTTTTCATTTCTAAAAATAGATGTTTAGAGCGCTACAAAAGCGAACAGCATTCATGCAGACAACCGCTATTTGCTATTGATTTGAAATATAGTATTTATAAAGATACCAACAAAGATTTAATACCAATAAAAGTAAGCATCGCGGTGATGGACCGCGAAATCCGTACATGACAAGCGGCCCGTAAACCACCATTTCAAACAAGCACACAATCGCCACGTTTGATGTCAGACGTCTGAATGCTTCAACGCTTCAGGTCCAATCTTCATTCTCTATTTTTGGGACCTGGGTCGTTGGAGCGTTCAGATGCCCGTCAACGTTCGGCGTCAAAAACGCTTCAACGCTTTAAGTGTGGGTGTCAAACGCTTCAACGCATCGACGCGGGAAGTTCCTTTGGGAGTTATGATTAGGGTACCCATGTATTTATTATACTACCCTACTTTAATGAAACTCCCATGTGTATCAACCCCGTTGTTCTCCATATAATGCTTCACACCTGTTGCACGATTGCCTACTCGCTTCTGCACATGCGCAGTTGGCCCATTATATTCTAGCTCGAATGCCTGACTCCAGGGATCTATAGTGTAGGGAAATTCCCACATCTTTCCCCTACTGTTTTTCCATATTATGCTCCACACCTGCCTAAACAATGAGATTTGCGCTTTCCATACTAATCCGCGGACCGGAAGTGGCATCATAAGTCTTGCGCGTGCGTAGTTAACATTGACGAGTCAAAGTTAAAATCAAAAAACGAAAAACGGTTACACGGACCTTGAACAAGTCGCTTACATGCGTTCTTAAAACCACCAAGTGTTTTACAGTCTGATATGGCTGGACAAACTGTTGTAATCTAAGGGGCCATTTATTCTAAACGAACGTTTAAAAGTTCTGTCCGTGCCCTCGGTACATTGATAAAACGTTGGTCTGATGATCGTAGGGATCTCACAGGCTTATAGTCTTGTACAATAATACAGATGTAATCCGGTGCAATATTTTGCCTACATTTAAATAATAAAACAAGCCTATTTAATTTTAATTTCAAGGTCACCGATAGCCAGTTTAATTTGGCACACATATCCTTTGACCAACACAAGATAAAGTATACGAAGTTTAGCAATGAGTCATCCATACCATATATCTGTATATTTTTATCAGAAGGCATTGCCATCGAAATAAAACATATATTCAATGTCAATATATACCTTTGTGTCGTTTTCTGAACATAGAAATATTTGACCATATTCTCTGATAAAATTTGATTTTTATTTGGGACGAGTTGGCTCAAGGTTGGGGACGAGTGGTCTAACTCTAAGTGACGAGTGATAGGGCTTTGGGTGGAGCTGGACGAGTTGATTCAGGTTGGGGGCGAGTTGTTTGGGGACGAGTTGGTGTGGGGACGAGTTGTTTGGGGACGAGTTGGTGTGGGGACGAGTTGTTTGGGGACGAGTTGGTGTGGGGACGAGTTGTTTGGGGACGAGTTGTTTGGGGACGAGTTGGTGTGGGGACGAGTTGGTGTGGGGACGAGTTGTTGGGGACGAGTTGGTGTGGGGACGAGTTGTTTGGGGACGAGTTGGTGTGGGGACGAGTTGTTGTGGGGACGAGTTGTTTGGGGACGAGTTGGTGTGGGGACGAGTTGTTTGGGGACGAGTTGGTGTGGGGGCGAGTTGTTTGGGGACGAGTTGGTGTGGGGACAGTTGGTGTGGGGACGTTGTTTGGGGACGAGTTGGTGTGGGACGAGTTGTTTGGGGACGAGTTGTTTGGGGACGAGTTGGTGTGGGGACGAGTTGTTTGGGGACGAGTTGTTTGGGGACGAGTTGGTGTGGGGACGAGTTGGTGTGGGGACGAGTTGGTGTGGGGACGAGTTGGTGTGGGGACGAGTTGTTTGGGGACGAGTTGGTGTGGGGACGAGTTGGTGTGGGGACGAGTTGTTTGGGGACGAGTTGGTGTGGGGACGAGTTGTTTGGGGACGAGTTGGTGTGGGGGCGAGTTGTTTGGGGACGAGTTGGTGTGGGGACGAAGTGACCGGTATCTAGTTTGTGTACAGGGCGAATGTGTCTGCGCAGGCTATCGTATCGTTTTGTCACAAATCCAACCTCAACTACCTCAACTGTAGTGTGTTCTATAAAGTTTCACCCACCATTCACAACCAAATTTGAACCCAATGCATTCTCAAAGAGAGCCGTGTCTACCCGCGGGAGACCAAAGCGACTCTCATGTAAACTGGTGACATTTTTGAATCTCCAATCTCAAAGCGAGGCAGCATGACATCATTCTCAAAGCGAGCCGTGTCTACCCGCGAACTACTTCCTGTATTAGATAACTCGCTTTCACGGCCAAGTATACATACCGACAATAATTTGTTCGCGATTGATATGCTATGAAACGGAAAGAGTCATTTCCCAATTATATAGCCCACGTTATGTTTAGCAATTCGCTTCTAACTCGGCGGAGTCAGCAGGTCAGTGACAAGCCAGATAATCATACGCCGCCTACTCACCCCCTAAATTTTAGGGGGATGGCTCCCATTTACGCGTGAGACTCTTTCTCGCAGTAGGGAGTCTCGCGAGACGAGAATGAACCCAATGCTGTCATTTGGACAGTTCCAAAAAATCCAAGTCCCTGAATTACGGTGGCTTGTTCATGTTGTTAGGGCCATGTGTTGATCTTTCCAGTTTTCTGCCTTCCTCTAATTATCAAGATTTCACTTTCGCATTTTCTCTCTTTTCTTATCATCTTCTAAGATTCATTTCCGATTTTTCAAAATTTATCTCTGATTTTTTTTATTCATTCTCAAGAAACTACAACCATTTCCATACGAAAACGCTGGAAATTCATTTCAAGAGACAAAAACAACCACATGAAAGCACTGGAAATTAGCGAAAACCTCGAAAATTGCGTGAAAAAAACACAGAAAATACTTTCCACCGCAGTTGAAATAGTTTCCACCGCGGTTGAAATACTTTCCACCGCGGTTGAAATACTTTCCACCGCGATTGAATACCGATTTTAGGTCACCGATAGCCAGTTTAATTTGGCACACATATCCTTTGACCAACACAAGATAAAGTATACGAAGTTTAGCAATGAGTCATCCATACCATATATCTGTATATTTTTATCAGAAGGCATTGCCATCGAAATAAAACATATATTCAATGTCAATATATACCTTTGTGTCGTTTTCTGAACATAGAAATATTTGACCATATTCTCTGATAAAATTTGATTTTTATTTGGGACGAGTTGGCTCAAGGTTGGGGACGAGTGGTCTAACTCTAAGTGACGAGTGATAGGGCTTTGGGTGGAGCTGGACGAGTTGATTCAGGTTGGGGGCGAGTTGTTTGGGGACGAGTTGGTGTGGGGACGAGTTGTTTGGGGACGAGTTGGTGTGAGGACGAAGTTGTTTGGGGACGAGTTGGTGTGGGGACGAGTTGTTTGGGGACGAGTTGGTGTGAGGGACGAGTTGTTTGGGGACGGGATTGGTGTGGGGACGAGTTGTTTGGGGACGAGTTTGTGTGGGGACGAGTTGTTTAGGGACGAGTTGGTGTGGGTTGTTTTACGAGTTGTTAGGACGAAGTTGTTTTGGGACGAGACGAGTTGTGGGGACGAGTTGTTTGGGGACGACGTTGGTGTGTTTGGGGACGAGTTGGTGTTGGGGACGAGTTGTTTGGGGACGAGTTGTTTGGGGACGAGTTGGTGTGGGGACGAGTTGGGGGACGAGTTGTTTGGGGACGAGTTGGTGTGGGGACGAGTTGGTGTGGGGACGAGTTGGTGTGGGGACGAGTTGGTGTGGGGACGAGTTGTTTGGGGACGAGTTGGTGTGGGGACGAGTTGGTGTGGGGACGAGTTGTTTGGGGACGAGTTGGTGTGGGGACGAGTTGTTTGGGGACGAGTTGGTGTGGGGGCGAGTTGTTTGGGGACGAGTTGGTGTGGGGACGAAGTGACCGGTATCTAGTTTGTGTACAGGGCGAATGTGTCTGCGCAGGCTATCGTATCGTTTTGTCACAAATCCAACCTCAACTACCTCAACTGTAGTGTGTTCTATAAAGTTTCACCCACCATTCACAACCAAATTTGAACCCAATGCATTCTCAAAGAGAGCCGTGTCTACCCGCGGGAGACCAAAGCGACTCTCATGTAAACTGGTGACATTTTTGAATCTCCAATCTCAAAGCGAGGCAGCATGACATCATTCTCAAAGCGAGCCGTGTCTACCCGCGAACTACTTCCTGTATTAGATAACTCGCTTTCACGGCCAAGTATACATACCGACAATAATTTGTTCGCGATTGATATGCTATGAAACGGAAAGAGTCATTTCCCAATTATATAGCCCACGTTATGTTTAGCAATTCGCTTCTAACTCGGCGGAGTCAGCAGGTCAGTGACAAGCCAGATAATCATACGCCGCCTACTCACCCCCTAAATTTTAGGGGGATGGCTCCCATTTACGCGTGAGACTCTTTCTCGCAGTAGGGAGTCTCGCGAGACGAGAATGAACCCAATGCTGTCATTTGGACAGTTCCAAAAAATCCAAGTCCCTGAATTACGGTGGCTTGTTCATGTTGTTAGGGCCATGTGTTGATCTTTCCAGTTTTCTGCCTTCCTCTAATTATCAAGATTTCACTTTCGCATTTTCTCTCTTTTCTTATCATCTTCTAAGATTCATTTCCGATTTTTCAAAATTTATCTCTGATTTTTTTTATTCATTCTCAAGAAACTACAACCATTTCCATACGAAAACGCTGGAAATTCATTTCAAGAGACAAAAACAACCACATGAAAGCACTGGAAATTAGCGAAAACCTCGAAAATTGCGTGAAAAAAACACAGAAAATACTTTCCACCGCAGTTGAAATAGTTTCCACCGCGGTTGAAATACTTTCCACCGCGGTTGAAATACTTTCCACCGCGATTGAAATAAATTTCCACCGCGGTTGAAATACTTTCCACCGCAGTTGAAACCGGCAGTGGACCGGTACTGTAACGCTGACTTTATTCCTACGAAGTACGCTACAGATCGCAAATTGTCCGGTAATGAGTCAGTGAGTCCATACGAATCCTTTCGTCGGCAAAATAAGGAGAACCATTGACATTAGAACCTTTATTTTTGGCATGAACGTGCATTAGGGCATTGTCACCAGCAAGTTCTGATCTGAAATAATTCTGATTAAAATTAGATTGATAATTAACACTTCAGTATATTGTTATAGATATATGTGAACTGTAGCCTTTAACGTGTATCCTTTTCACATTGGCCACATCATGCAGGCTTCAAATTCAGGTCAAATTACCCACCGCTAAAAATACCCTGTCCTACACACATGGCCCTATTACTGAGGTTAATCTTAACTTCTGGTCTTGAGTTGAATTACCGTAAACTACATAAATGCTACCTTTCTACTATAGTACTACATATAAAAATTTGTTGTATTGTTGGGAAAATAATGCGATTCAAAAAGTTGTTTTGATCCTGGGCAAGGGCACTGAAAACCATGAAAGATATGTAAATGTATTTTCACACGTAAAGCTTGAAATCTACTGAACCTATATTATTCAATCTGTTTCCTTTAATTAAAAAATTGTAAAATTAAATCGGCGATCGTTATTTATTTTGGAATGAAAGCGCATTAGGAGACTGTTACCAACAAGTTCTGAGCTGACCTACTTTTGATGAAAATTTCTGGTGATTTTTGATGAAAATCACTGGCGATTCTGACTTGGGCGGTGCCCATCTTAATATAGGCAGGATTTCAACTGGGGGTGGGGATTTCCAAGAGTTCAGTTCGCGTTCGAGTCCTAATGCGATTATGCCTACTGTACTTCGTAGGTCCTGTGACGTTAGTCACACTGCTCATGTATAAATAGTTGGGCAAAAATCGCGCTTACAAAACATACTGACGTTTTCCCGAAGATTTAATAGGAAGACAGCATGCTAATATATGGCCAACGAAAGGATGCGTGATGAATAATGGCGGGAATAATGGTCAAGGGGGGGCTACTCGCAACGTACAAAGCGGAATGCTCTAAAATATCGATTAGTTTTGTCTGGTGTTAATACTGTCAGTCGTCCGACAGAATGAGGTCAAGTTCATATCATGACATGGGCGCACTGTCATCGTCATGACTCTGACCGTAATGTAAAACAACGAAGTAGGTCTAGCCGGCTAGCTAACAGCCCATACTACACACAGGACAGCATAGTCTTTAGTTGTGACACCTTTTAGTACTGGCTGTCCCATTTATACAGGCACACACAGGCCTCCATTTATTTTAGCGGGTGAGTATAAAAGTGTCTGCAAACACGATCTCAACAGTCAACACGTGCCCTGCACATGCAGGGGCCTATCAGTTGGTGACCCTTTTGGTGGTGGTTCGTAGGTGGGGGTTGAGTCGCTGTCTTGGGTGGGAGGGGATACAAAAGTTACATTTTGTTACGCATAAGTCAAGCGACCCCCCCCATCACACACACACACCCCACGCCACCCCATCACAACAACGGGAATATGGGGACTTAATTAGCAAATGGGAGTTGTTAAGATGCTTGCCTTTACTCATTGGGCAAAACATTAAAGTGAATCCATACCTGAACCAAATACAATTACTGTTTCTTTGGGCAAAAGAAATATAAACTGAATCCCCACATCCACAGGGCTAAAAATGTGTGAAAGCCGGCCTGTGGCATAAAGTAACTTATTGTGCATACCTAGGTAAGGTATCCCCCCCCCCCCCACTAAGCCGACCCATGCCCGAGGTTGGGGGTGTGGGGATTTTGTTTGACACCTGCATTAGTCGTCAGTCTGTGTGTGTGTAGGTGGTGGGGGGGGTTGTAGGGTTTCAACGTGCTAAACCGAACTAATGTCAGATTGTTGAACTAGTGTGGGCCGAGATAGTATACCATTTATTTATCGTCTGCAATATACAGTCAAAATAATGCAGGAGTCAAAGGAAATCCCCACCCCCCCAACCTCGGGCAAGGGTCGGGTTTAGTGGGGCATTACCTGGGGATTCACAACATGTTTACGCCCCAGGGAGTGGGGCTTTCACACGTTTTCAGTCCTGTTTATGTTCGTATTGAGTTAATATTTCTTTTACCTAGGAATGGGACATAAATTGTATTTGGTTGAAGTTTAGGTGGGGATTCACTTCAATGTTTTGCCCCAGAGGGTAGGGCATTGAAGCATTTTAACAACTCTCATTTGCTAAGTCCCCACTAAACCCCGAGGTTGGTGGGGTGGGGGTTTCGCTTGACTCCTGCATAATGATCAGGGCAGTGTCAAAGTGTGTGTTGGGGATTCCGATAGGGGAGAGACTGGAAGAATAAACGAATTACAACAGGCTATAAGTGCATGGCCAGACCACAGGGCTAAGTAGCACTGTTTTTTCAGAGATTTTTTTTATTTTTTTAATTTCAAAATTTTAATTTTTTAAAATTTCAAAATTTTTATATTTTTTTAACATCTTTATTATCTTCATTATTATATAGCTTACTTTAATACTCATACATGGTCATATTTTAAAGCGCGAGCCTATGTTTGCCAAGCATGGAAAATTACACTATATAGTATATACCCTATGTACAATAGACAAGGTGAATAACATGGCCTCGAAACTCCTCGAAAATGACGCTGAGAGAAAACACCACCTTCATTTAAATCGGTCTAGCGATCGAACCAGCGCATGAAATGCACCAAAGTTGTATGCCATTGAACGAGGACATCCTGTAGCTTATGTCGACGTGTCATTATCCCAACAACTGTTACTAATTATCACTGTACACCCAGATGAAGTCCGATGTTACGCTAAATTTTCTTTAGTCGGACAAGATCGTGGCCAAAAATTGTCAGTATAAACCGCACTGAACAGACAGTTTTGGCTAGTCATCTCTTCAATCACCACATAAATTGGTCTGTTTTTTTAAAAGCAGGGTGTCAATACATCACGTACCTGTGCTGACATTACTCCATGACATCGTTCTATGGTAAATCCATGCGGTTTTCCTTGTATTCTAGCGGCACAGGAATTGAAAGTATCACCTCTCCGATCCCAGAATGCAGTGCGTTTAACATGGGGTTGTTGTTGTAAATTTGTAACCGCGAAAAGGAGTATACAAGAAAAAACGCATGGATTTACCATAGGGCAATGTCATGGAGTAATGTCAGCACAGATACGTTATGTATTGACACCCTGCTTGAAAAAACAGACCAATTTATGCGGTGATTGAAGAGATGACTGGCCAAAACTGTCTGTTCAGTGCGGTTTACTGTGACAATTTCTGGCCAGGATCTTGTCCGACTAAAGAAAATTTAGCGTAACATCGGACTTCATCTGGGTGTACAGTGATAATTAGTAACAGTTGTTGGGATAATGACACGTCGGCATATAAGCTACAGGATGTCCTCGTTCAATGGCATACAACTTTGGCGCATTTCGTGCGCTGGTTCGATCGCTAGACCGATTTAAAAGAAGGTGGTGTTTTCTCTCAGCGTCATTTTCGAGGATTTTCGAGGCCATGTTATTCACCTTGTCTATTGTATAGGGTATATACTATATAGTGTAATTTTCCATGCTTGGCAAACACAGGCTCGCGCTTTAAAATATGGCCATGTAGGAGTATTATAGTAAGCTATATAATAATTTAGTGTTTCCAAGATGTTAAAAAAAAATTAAGATTTTTAAATTTAAAAAAATTAAAATTTTGAAATTTAAAAAAAATTAATTTTAAATTTTCAAAAAAATCTCTGACGAAACAGTGCTACTTAGCCCTGTGGGCCAGACTGGTTTGACAGGTCAGAGAAAAGGACTAACTGGGATATTTTTTTTATACTTCCATATTTTCAAGTTGGCATATTCTCTCAGTTATTCTGTTTGTTTAAAAACATACAACAGTGGTGATTGATGGGAAGTATACTGCAACAACAACACGAAAAAGTAATGCACGTAATTTCAATATCAGATAGAATAACTTCGGCGAGAAAAAAATCAGCAAAATTATACAGTTACATTGGCAGTTTTGTGAAGTAAATTCTATCTTGTTTTCGTATTTTAGATGCCGGAATTCGCCATTGCCGTTTAGTATGCAAATCGGTCAAAAATATCCCAATTAGGATATATTTCAATATCCAAACTTGGATTTAATATCCCAATTGGGATATATATCCCAGTCAGCCCTTTGCTCTGACTTGTTTGAGGGATGGTGCGTGATCTTGGGAGGTGTGACTAGAAGAGTCCTAGCTGGGTACATGAGGGAGTTTCTGGATTCTTTTTTTCTTGAAAAAAGTTCATGTTAGAGAAGATAGCACTTTTCAAGGTGACTTGACATATTGGCAAATGGAACAATTGCCGACCACTTGCTAATTTGCGACTATTGGAAATCCCGTAAATTCATGTCACTTCGCCTTACATGACCGATATCTCTTTTCACGGGGCGATGTAGACCTGTATGGTCTAATGGTCCTATCTAATACTGAGGAAAACTTGATCACAAGTACTACCATTGCCAGGGTGACTGATTGCTCATTGAACTGCTTTAGGCTTTGAGAAGAAGAGCAGAAGAAAAGAGTCCTCAAGTTATTCAGCTACTTCAGATAGTTTGGTCAACTGTTTTGGCTATACCCTGGTGTCTCCAGGCCCTTTTGGATCTTGCTGGGTGAAATCGAGAATATTAGTCCTGAAACATATGCAATTGTAACTCGCATTTGCCATGGAATGCGACGAAGATCTAACTCTCCCGCGTATGTTGCCAACTCGTCTCGTCAAATGTGGATTGGTTTGTATGTCAGTTATGAAGCTATAAAATGAATATGAAATAATTGTAAGTTATTATCAGCCTTTCGCACATGCTTTCGCGAACCTTTTGCCAATGTTTCGCGAAAGGTGCACCCAATGTTTCGCGAGCAGTGACCAGTTTCATTGTTGGGCGTCCTGTCTGCACAATATAATTGTTATTCTACCATTGTCAGAATTTGTAACTTCCCAAACTGGGGGTGTATTGACAGGAGGAGGTACATGTATATAATATGATGCCATGAGAGGATGCATCCCAGCATACCTCCAGTCCATCTAACCATTTATGGATTTTACATTGTATCTCAATACTGATTTTTTGTCATTTTTTGCTGAAGGTTATACTTTCTATAGTCTGAAAAAAAGTAAAATATTTCACAAATATTGGTAACAATAACATGCAGAGAAGACAATATTTATCCTTTAATTAAGTCGGTTTCATAATAAATAATCTGTCCCATCAGTCACAAGTTATTTTTTTAAATATATGTAATGTGTTACATGTACAATTGTACACACACTAATTCACTAGAGATCCTTGTGGAGAGAAATGTGTGAGACTGGACAAATTGTATGGCTCTTCGCCATGGGACTGAACAGGAGTTAGTGGAATTATTCCAACAGCCTATTTTGACATTTAAATAGCCCTGTTTCAGTGCCTAAGGCTCTAGTTTCTTTTCAAAATCAGGCTCCTAAATTTTAACATGGTAGATATAGGTCTATAAGAGCCCCTGTTTTCAGCAATACCACGAAAATATGGAATTGAGACTGTTTTGAAATTCTACCTATATAAGCTTGGGCTAGATCGAGCGTGTTGAATTGATTGGGGTTATAATTTGGGGGAAGACTCGCCCTGTGAATTAAACAATTTTATACTTATATTTATGTACCAGTTATTACTTTCCAAAGTCTAATCACATCCATATTGAGAAAGTGTTGTAAGTTATCATCGTTACGAGATGTGTGTTGTAAGATAAACCTGGAAGTTTCTGGTGGAGGTGACCATGTTAAATGAAGCCACTGTGACATATATTGCAGGATTTAAACTAAATGAACCTAGAATAACTAAATCCTCCTCCACCCCACAACCCCCCCCCCCCCCACCCCATCTCTCTAGTGATCTGTGGTTGAGTCTTCACGATTTTGTCAATTTTCATGTACTGGTACATGTATATATCATTTGCATGAGTGTAACTAGCAAATTTGACATGGTTGAGCTAGGTTACACCAGATTATTTGTAAGTTTACCTCACATTGCATCTGTGGAGGCCTATATCATTGATCAAGCGTCTCAGCATTATTCATGGATAGTCTCTTTGCTCATTCTTGCATAACAAAATGCCAACATTTCTGATTAGAATCCGTCTCTGCTGTGACTCATCGCCGTTGCATAAGCTTATATTAGACCTGATAATCCTAACATGCAATATCCATTTTTAAGCCGACATCTTACGAATAGTGTTACATGTACTACGGTACTACATGTATGTTATTGTTAGTGTACTAATGAATATTGTTACAATGATGTACTCGTTATAAGCACCTGTACATGGATGAGAATGCATATACATTAACCACCTGTGCTAACCCAATCAAATCCTGTTTGTGCTGGTATACTACAAGTACAGGATGCCTGGGTCAATGTAGCAACTACATCATGTAGTTACTACTAATGACACAGTTGTCGCAATTTAGACAGTTTTGTCATTAGCAGTTGCTAGGTCGCCAGATGACTCTGTCACTCAAAAAAGTGATTAAGTACAGTACCCTCAGACATCAGAAAGTGGAACTAATGACATTCGAATTGAGTAAGTTTTACCTGTAAAAATGTAAATCCCTCATCTATTTCGATCAATTATTTTCCCTCAAAATATAGATGAGGGCTGGTCATGCTAAACAACTAATTAAGTGACAATGGCCTTACCATTCATCGAACAGGCCTGTCTGAGTACTGTAACTAGAGATATGTAAACGGACACCTGTGTGAATGGCACTAAACCAGCAGTTTTCTACACTGAAGACAGCAATTATTCTGAATATATATGTATAACCAGACATTGCATTCCACAGTCCTGACTCGAGTCTGGTCTGGTTACATATTAATTATAGGTCCGATATCACATGGACAGGAGTGAGTGAATATGATTTGACGTCGCTTTCAACACTATTTCACTCATATCACGACGTCACTTTGGTTCCTATTCCTTTTCACACCTGGAAACCATGCGGGTAGGGTTCTATTCCTTTTCACAACACCACTGACTAAGACTGAATATCATGGGCGATATCACTATGACAGTAAATATCATATGCATGATATCACTACGACCATGAATATCGTGGGCCTGATTCTGCTAAGACTGGATTTCATGGTCTGATAAGATCACTTCTTCTGTGAATATCATCAGTCAGGTACGATGTATGATCATGGGCAGGCCGGCAGGATTAGATTTAGGGTTTCACAGGTCGATACTATGAATGAAGTAGGAAATATGTACGTCTGTCTGGAGAATACGCAGCATGTGCGTTCTCGCGTTGTATCTTCACTGACAAGCCATCATGGTTGGACAGAAAGGTCGGTCTGGGGGAAATAAGAAGGATAGCGGCCAGAATAGGGAATGTAGTGTGTTGGAACACAAACCAGGTCAGCCTGAATCTGGTGAAAATTTGGAAAAAAAATAAGTAAATTGCTCATGATCTGCAGGTATCTGACAGAACATTTAAATAGTCAGAAATGGGCTCAAATGCTTGAGAACATCTAGGACCCCAGGGCCCCTGGACCCTGGCCTGTTGGCTATCACCTTGCTGCGCTCGCCCGTACTCCTTTTTTTTTAAAAAAAGGACACTACTTCAAATTCCTGGATGTAACCCTGATGGGTCTGATATGATCTTAGGTCTGACATCACTAAGATGGTGAATGTCATCATAGGGCTAAGTAGGACTGTTTTGTCAGAGATTTTTTTGAAAATTTGATTTTTTTAAATTTTTTTTTTTTTTTTTTTTTTTTAACATCTTGGAAACACTAAATTATTATATAGCTTACTATAATATTCATACATGGTCATATTTTAAAGCGCGAGCCCGTGTTTGCCAAGCATGGATAATTACACTATATAGTATACCCTATACAATAGACCGTCAAGGTATATACAGTATATAGTGTAATTTTCCATGCTTGGCTTTAAAATATGACCATATACGAGTATTATAGTAAGCTATATAATAATTTAGTGTTTCCAAGATGTTCAAAATTTTTTTTTAAAAATTAAAAATTTTAACATTTAAAAAAAATTAAAATTTTAAAATTAAAAAAAAATTAATTTTAAATTTTCAAAAAATCTCTGACAAAACAGTGGTACATGTACTTGTGAATGTCATAGGTTTGTAAGCACTATATGCCTATATATATTTTCCATCATCACCTTCAGACGGGTATAGAACTGAGTGATAACCTGTGTCCTGGCTAACGAAGAAATACATGTTGAATAGTATGACCATGTAAAGGTACATACTTTAATATAGCTATGTTGGCATCTGCCCAACAACACATATATTCGACTACAACAAAAGCAATGATTTGGTGCAAGACTGCGCAAAATATATCTGACCTGCTGTAGATTGTATTCTCTGTCTATTGTCCATATCATGGTGCAATAAATGGGAGGTTTTACACCACAGTCTTGTTATATTAGACTACGTTATAATAAATTATCGGTGTTTTTATGTATTCAAACAGTTGTGGTGCTGTTTGGAGACACACTGCAATTTCTTTTTTTACATGCTCTGTGAAACATATAGACATTTGACATGTACATGTACATGTATGTAACTTTGAGTTTGTCATGACTTTCATGCTATATTATACATGTACACAGGGATTCATTCACGTCGGTTCTACATACCGAATTTCGGTTCGTAGATTGAGTTTAAAAACTCAATTTTTCAGTTCAAAACTCAAATTTTTTGAGTAAAAAATCAATATTTGTCACCAAAATATTTATACTCAATTTGTGTGTTGGAAACTGAATTTTCAAGCTCCGGAAACTGAATTTTCAAGCTTCATAAATTCGAAATTTCAATACACGATTGTCGGGAAATCATCTGGTAAAACTCAAATGAGCACCATGGTCGCGGTAGCAAATGGAAATCTGTCAGCAGCAAGGGTAAAATTTTGACGCGAATCCGGGAATCTTTCGCGTAAAAACTCGCCTAAAATGGAACTTGCGCGAATCAAAGCTTAGCGTAATGAGTGTGGTCTTCATTCAGGGAGATTTATTCAATATTTCACGAAAATTCAAGTCAAATAGCTGACCTGTAATCAGAAAACCCCGAGACATCTTTTCATCTTGCTGCAAAACTGGGATGTTTTGATGACGTAACGTGCAAACTACACCTCGGAAACCTTTGCGCGTTTATTTTTTGGAAGCCTTGAATGCTCTCTGTAAAGGTTCCCGACTGGCGCCAGATGACGCTAGTGTGGATGCAAACACGCGGTCGTCAAATGGAAAGTACACTTAGCGTGAAAATGAAAACCTCGGACGTTTGGAGTTTATTTAGCAGATAATTTTGATTTGGATTCATTCATAATTAGAATGACAAACATTTTCCAAGAGACAGCACATCGGGAGAATTAGAATTAAGCGGTAAGAAATTTATGAAAATAAAAATGGATTCTTCAGAGACATTGCCTGCATGAGACCTGTCATGAACAACAATAACAGCAACAGCAACGCTGTCGACCCTTTACGTTGAGAACACGCATTTCTTTAGAAGTCAGTTTATTTGAGGGCAAGATTTTAAATTTAACGGCACTGCACTTCTTGCTTATGTCTGTGGCTCTTGATTTGTGGCTCTTGATTTTTTTTGGTAATTTTGATCTTTCACTGTAAAAAAACATTGGCTCGTGCATGGCCTTGGGTGTAATTCGCGCCAGGGTGCGAATTACACCCAAGGCCATGCACAAGCCAATGGCTTTGTATGCCCTCCCTGTTTGCCTTGGTGCCCCTTTGCAAATTCTAGGTAATTAGATGCCAGCAAGGCCAAAGTGGCCTTGAAATGGCTGCCCTTAACATTTTATAATTCGTACCCTGCTTTTGTCTTGCAATGCAGACAGTCCCAAATGATTTGTTTTTCATATGCAATACAAAGATACAAAAAAAATATATATATTCAGAGTATATACATGCCATGTAGTAAAAATGGTTAGGTTGAATCCATTTGTGGAATCCAATACAATCATAGTGTAACTATTTTATAAACTACTATGATGATTTTTTTTCATCGTTTCTTTCTGACAACATAATGGAAATGAGTAATCGCAATCAATAACACAAAATGATTTTAATTACACAAAAGGTTAAAAATACATGTACATCAATTGGTAACAGTAAACAAGGTTCATAGAAGATAACAATTACCCTGGTTTGTAAAAAAAATTGTATACTCAACTTCGGGGGGAAAAAATGACCCTGGTTTGTAAAAAAATTATATACTCAACTTTAGGGGGAAAAAATGCCGATAAAATTTATTTTAACTCAATTTGACTGTAAAAAAACTCAATTTTCTGGATTTCGGTTCGTAGAATTTGGACTTCTATGAATCCCTGGTACAGAACTATCGCTGTTTCACTCTAATTTTCATATTCTTGATGTTTGGCATCTTGTGACTTGATTTGCTTGTCTGACCTGGGTGTTTGGGACCTGACCAGGCCTTGTTGGGATGCAGTCACAGAATGTCAGCTCTCAATTTTTGGTCATACCAGGCCTGGTAGGGTTAAGTGAACAATTCACCATTCCTCAGAGTGCATTGTAACAAATATGGTCCAAAAATTACATTGTGACATCCCCCAAGGAAGGAAGACCTACACATCTCCTCTGAAATCAGAACCTGAACTTGGTATCTTGCCAGGAACCAAACCGTGTCACTGAACTGATTTAAAGTGATTGTAAACCCTCAAGTAAAGTTTCCATCAAATGAAAGATATTGCGAACAGTGTCGGAAAATATTTATTGTAATTTTTTACAATTTTATTACACCGAGTAAACTGTAAATAAAGCAAGGTATTCTATGGTGGTCTGTTAAATCATATCTAGGTCCAGTGACGTCACACTGCCTTAATACATATATTTTAAACTGTGTACACAGTATGCACTTTCCAATGGTTGATTCAAGCTTAAGGTATGGATAATTTGAGTTTCAACACAGACTCGCTGTTCCAATGTGCATGTTTCAGCAAACGGGGAAATTAAATGCAAGATTCAAAATGACTTGACACTTATGAGTTACCATACCATCCCCCAGGTTTTGGTGAAACATGCACATTGGAACAGTGAGTCTGTGTTGAAACTCCAAGTATACACACCTTAAGCTTGAATCAAGCATTGGAAAGTGCATACACAGTTTGAAATACATGTATATGTATTAAGGCAGTGTGACGTCACTGGACCTAGATATGATTGTAACAGGCCACCATAGACTGCCATGCTTTATTTGCAGTTTACTCTGTGTAATAAAATCGTAAAAAATTGCAATAAATATTTTCCGACACTGTTCGCAATGGTATTTCATTTGATGGAAACTTTACTTGAGGGTTTACGATCACTTTACGGGATTTATACCTGGAAATCTGATTAATCAAATTTTCCTGTCAATCGGGTTAGGTATCAGAGTCCCAAATGCAGCATCAAATTAATCTACAAACAATAGTACTGGATCATTATTTTTTCCCCATGTAGTAGTAGTACATGTATCTACAGGTGAAAATATCAACCAAATGATTTTCACTGTTAATTTTTCATATCATATTCCTGTATTTCTCAGGTGAATTTGACTTTATATTGGGCTAATATCACTCTGGTTGTATTATTTGACACTTGTCATGCTTGTAGACCAATTTGACGCTGCATTTGGGGTTCTTGTATTTAACTGGGTTAAGCCTGATTGACAAATCCATTGACTAAAATTATGAACAAAATAAATGTAAATGTGATTTTTTTTTCATTTGTCTTTTTTCAATATCTTCCTTGTGGGTGAATTTACAAGATGTTTGGAAGCAATCGCCAAAAGATTGACATGGGGTGAAAAAGTTTGACTAATCAGATTTTTGGGTATAACCCCCCCACCCTTACAATGTTTAAGGGGGGAGTGGGCCGGGGCGTCAAAATGGACAGTCCATTGTAATTTTTCCCTGTACATCTCCCTAGTATATATAATCCGTGGCGTGTCCGACTCCGACTCCTCCGCTTTACTCATTATACTATTAAAGAGGAGGCAAGAGACATGTGGGTTCCATGGCGTATGAGGGTTGGCTCATGTGGGTTGGCTCATGTGGGTTTCACTTCTTAATTTGTGGCATATGAGGGTCGGCTCAGATCCCCTGGGGTGGGGACATGCCCCTGAGGGCAGTCAGGATATGAAATAGACAAACAAATTCTAGTTGCCCATTGGCACGCATGGGCAACCAACACATCCAAATGCATTGCAATTTGGACAGAATTTGGTTGCCCAAAGGAAATTTGGGTTGCCCCGGGGAATTGGGCAAAGGGCTATTTCGCACCCTGGCAGTGGGTAGGTTCAACGAAAGCTCGTTGGATTAATTAGACTGTCATACAGGGAAGGCTGGGGCAGCATGTAAAAAAAAGCTGATTTTTATCCTGTACTACATTGTCCGAATTGTCGTTTCTCAGTTCTCCAACCAATGTTCCACTGCTTTATTCCAGGTATATACAGTTGAAGACGGTATAATCCACCATGCCTGGGGTGTCACTGTTCCAAACTCAGTTGTCGGAGGAATCCATTGGGAGTGGGAGCTGTCAATTTCAGGCGGCCAATGCCCAATCTAAGCTGGAGCACATGTGTGCCCTAGACATCGATTCTGAGCCCTCCAATACCCGCATGACAGGCATCATCTGTACTATTGGTGAGTCATTTAAATGAACTATATGAACAGGAAAGTAATACTAGCCCATCATGAGGCTGCAGGCAGCTGACATTGCAGATACACTAGCAAGCTCTGAAAATGTACTCGACATCTAGGGATGCCTTAAAGCTGACATGACCTTATTTAATGCACCAATGGTAGCGAAAAAAAAATATTCACAGATTTTAGTTCCAGTTGAATAATACCCGGCGGAACTAATCCGAGTGCCGAGTTCACGCCGCTAGTCTGCCAACTTCTCATCCAAGTACATTTACCTCCACCGCATATATAAAGCCTGAATCGACTGGGGACCTTGCCAGTCTGAACTGACACTCCTACTGTGCGCATCATATTCATGTTGTCGTTGTCACCAGCCAAAATTCGAACTCTGTGAGCATCATATCACATTCATTCGCAAACAGTATAAATATATCTGAAAAAATGGGTAATAAAATCTGAAGGATCTGACAACTATACACGATTTAGACATACCTTTCAGTATTTCTTCAACACAATGAAACCTGCTGGTCCCGTCACCAGTTTCTACAGCATTGTATTTCAATTTACCTGACTCGACGAAGAGGGCACACGAAGCGACGGTTCTTCATTTGATAATTATTGAGGCTCTACACGATGCACTCCACATGCGATCTCTTTTTCGATACCCGGTATGACGATACTGCTACAGGCCAACCCATGTTGACCGTTTAATGTGCCAAGGGGACAATGCGAGACTTGCTGTTGCTGTTGGAGACTATTTGTGCAAACCGGAATGGCAAATTCCAAAATACGGAGTTACAAATTGAGAGCCCTTATTGCGATTGTCAGCCCGTTCAGTATTTTGACCTATCCACCAGTTGTATAGAAAGGTGAATTCTTTTAGCATTCGTGGTTGGGAAATCTGGCGTATGTGACCTCCAACCTTTGACCCTGAGTCACTATGACCACTTGAATAGGTCACTTCCAGTGACGTGAAAAGTAGGACTTCGAAAATGGCCGCAGATCTCGGGGAATATCCGGAAAAACAGACTTTACATCTAGTCAAATGGGTCTAGATAAACCATCTTAGGTCCACATGGGTTGTGTAGGGTCTCGTATTGAAGCGTTCATCGAGGGTTCTTCGGGCCAGGTTACTGGGAGGTGGATTAAAAAGGGTATTCTGGACAATCACAAAATTCGGAATAATGGATATTACAGGACATGTCGCCAGCAATGGTCACTACACCATTTTTTACAAGGGTTGTGGGATAGTGCGGGCGATAGGTTGCGCTCAGTGGGGCATGATGAGTCTAGCCTGACAAGTTACCAACTCCTGCATGTTATTGGAGTTACAGAACTAGATGTGACTGAATGATGGGGTTAGGTACAAATGAGTGAGTAACTGAGTGAATCGTGCCCAGCGCACGGCTCTAATGATGGGGAGTAAGATCCCTACACTCATACACCCAACTAAATCTAGAATCTAATGTCTAATCGCCTTGACGCAATCGAATGAGAGAAAGAAGGATTAACAGCAACAACAACAGCAGCGAGCATTTTGCGTTTACACAACAAGCATTTTGTGTATTACACATTTTATTTATCCCTTCGTCATCACATGGCAACAAAGCTGTGGGATTCGCGATGGGTGCGGTTACAATTCGCCTATGCTATTGTGAGTGTATCAAACGCATCCTCGACCATGTTCGCTCTTGTTCGTGTGAAATGATCATCCATTCGTTCTGCTCTAGTCCTAAGCGTCTTCGGACAGTCCAGAGTACTGTAATGCCAACATATCCTGGAACTGCTGTTTTCATAATTTGACTGCGGTTTTCACCGCCTCTGTGGGTGGTAACCCTAAATCCGCTTCTAGTGATGACGTCATTTCTATGTATGACATCACTTACAATCTATATTGTATCAGCGGCACCCCCAGGTGAGGGCACATCCATAAAAGGATATCGTTTTGGGCAATGACATGACTTCCATCAAGGGTCAATGCCCAATCCTAAAAAAATGTGTCCATCTGGCCACAGAACTCAGTAGCTGCGAAAGTGACCTCTAACCTAGCGGACTTCTGGGAGTGGAAACGGGATCACGTTCGTGCATGCACACAATTAATTCGCGGTGAAACTTTTCTTCAATATGGCTGCACCCTGTGAGGTTGACAATACCGCCCCACGGCACCAACTACTATTATTCAACATAATTTGAATGCATTATCTTCTTATGATTACAATTAACTTCATTACACAATAAAATGCGACCGAATCGCTCGATTATCAAAGGCACTATTTCGTAGACGGCTCACTACGTGATTGCCATACGCTTCCCATGGGAGGCTCTTTGTTCGTTCTATGTGAAAGGCTAAGTGCCGCCAATACAGAAATAGCCGAACGTGAGATTGAGCATGTGTGTGCGATGACGTTATGGCATTACGATAGAGCGATAAGCCGTTACGATATAGCATTAAGGCGTTCAGACTAGTTAAAAGCGTAACATCGGGCATTGACACGCTTCACTACGTTTCGTTCATTGTCAATTCCATAGTATATCATGTGATCATTTAGACCATTCAAAGCTTCTGATCTATCTTACTAGAGCATTCGGATGCTAATAGTAATACAGGTGTTTGCAGGGCATTACTGTGTTGCCTCTATAAAAGCAATCCCGACGTTCACCAGAAGCTACGATATGATGACACACCAAAATCATATACATGCGTAAGGAGAAGCTGACGCAGACACTGAAAGCGTACTGGCGGACACTGACAGTCCATTGACTGATACTGCGACCCCACCCACTGACAACTGAAAGCACGGCCGCTGATAAGCAAACTACCTTCCAGGGAATGAAACGCAACACTAATAGGGTGGTGGAAAACGATGACGACGTGCTGACAACAAGTCGTATGACCTCAAAGACAAATATATACGGACTGCATATTTATAAAACCATGACAAGAACCAAAAGAGATCTCTCTGATTTTGTATCCCACCCAAACCCGAGTGAGGAAGACTTTGAATCTACATGTACCTTATTTTATCAGATCGACAGTTACGTTACCCGGAATGCCGTCGACGAGCGTTCAATTCGAGATCCTGCACGACCAAAGTGGACCCAATATTGGGCATATAGGTCAATTTGCCTGGGTGTACGGTCCATTTTTCGATTTTTTTAGATGTCCGGCTGTTTTTTTAAGCCTCTGTTTTGCATCCACCCGCCAGTCAGGTGATCAGAAATGACCGACGGTCAAAGGTCAAGGGTCATTTTCGCTTCATTCATCCACCACGATTTCCTAACAAAGATTGCTAAGAGATTTCACATTTCTATACTACTGATGGATGAGTTAAAAATGGACGGGGTGACAGACAATCAGAATCAATGTCCCTTTCAGTTTATACCTCCGTCTTTAGGAATTTGCAATTGAGTACGGGCAGGCCTGATTAGTACGGTAGACATAAAATATAACAATTCTTACTTTGGAATAAAATTTCCGAATTACAGTATTTTGAAGTCGATATCAGAAAGCTGAATTCACAGCGCAATCGAAGTGCACCATATCGAGCCTCAACTGATAATCATGAAATAGAATGAACAGTTGCCCCTTCGTGTTTTTGGCGAGGGAGGTAAATTGACAAACAATGCCAGAGAAGTCCGTGACGGGATAAACAAGTGTCTTTGTTTTGAGCATGGAGCATACATGTACTATAGACAGGTGATCCATGTTTCGAGGAAAACCCACCGGTATGTGTGAATCGTGTTTGAATAGTCATATCCCTAATTATATTACTCAGGTACTGTTTTTCAAGATATCTTTATATTGTGTGAGAGTTATTGTGTTATAGCATATGATGCTCACAGTCCGAATATGTGCTGTGACAACAACAGCAGCATGTTCAGACTGGCAAGGTCCTCAGTCGATTCAGGCTTTATATATGCGGTGAAGGCAAATGTACTCGGCTGAGAAGTTGGCAGAATAGCGGCGTGAACTCGGCACTCGGATTAGTTCCGCCGGGTATTATTCAACTGGAACTAAAATCTGTGAATGTTTTGTTTTCGCTACCATTCGTGCATTAAATAAGGTCATGTCAGCTTTAAGCAGAATACAGTCATGGAAATTCACAGAATTTACAAAAATAGATTTTCTGATCCTGGAAAGTCCCGGAAGTTTGTGTCTGGTCATGGAATTTGTTGAAGGCCCAGGTCATGGAAATTGAATTTCATTGGTCCATTATACATTTTGTGAAATCTGACCTCATTGGTTACATGTAGATTTAACAGATTTTTCAGTTCTCTCTATTCTGTAATTTTTCTTGACATCTTGTTATCAGGGGTTGAAGTAATAATTATTTTTAGCTTTCTCTTTGGGCAAGCAACTTGTTAAAACATGCTTTCCCATAGCAGTTTCAACTTGTCCCCTCTAACATTTTGTGTGTTGGCCGATAAATACCTGAGTTGCCCATGGACAGGTGAGAGATCAAGGAAGACTTGCCTGTGCTGATTTTAGGTTGCCTCGAGAAGGCGGTCAGGCATTATTTCGACCTCTGGCTAGGTTTCCTTAGATACAAGAGTCAGATATGACATTCATCAGTAAATTGCATTGATAATTTGATATATAATCCATGAAAAGGTCATGAAAACTCATGGAATTTGACTATAAAAGATCATGAAAAGTCCTAGAATTTGTCTATAAAAGGTCGTGAAATTTGTCCACAAAAGGTCATGGATCGTCTATAAAAGATCTTGAAAATTCATGGAAATTGTCCATAAAAGGTCGTGAAAAGTCATGGAAATTGTCCATAAAAGGTCATGAAAAGTCATGGAATTTGTCTATAAAGATCATGAAAAGTCATGGTATTTGCCAATAAAAGATCATGAAAAGTCATGGAATTTGTCCTTAAAAGGTCATGAAAATTTCAGTCCTGAAGGTGTAAAAAAACCTGTTTTGGCGATGGCAATCTTATCAACCTCTACCATCAGAAACATCCACCATCAGCAACGTTAATCCCTCTAATAATTCAACCAATCAAAATTCAATCTGCTCCTCCAATAAAAGTGATCACGCTCTAAAATCATTGAATTGATGAAGAAATAATGGATTATATGCATGATATTATAGTAAATGATTTTATCAACTTCCTGTTCTAATACATTTGATCACTCCCCTAATTTTCAATAGAAAATTTAACTTTTCTCAACTATGATTGAATTATTAGACGGATTACTGCAGTACAGGTAGTTTGATTTACTGTCACTTGCATTCTTGAAAAAGGACAGAAAACATTACAATATAATTGTCATCACAACACATCTATAAATAAAGACAATCTGCAATATAATACCAATAATATAATCAAAGCTCATAAAACCAAGGGCATCACTAGCGGGGTTATTGGGTGTGACCCTCTCTCAGCACCCAACTGACGATATATAGTTCAACCGGGTGGGTCCTTGGCCCAGGTGGGGGGTGTGGTTGTCGGAAGGAGGTGGAAATGGAACCATCTCCGGCAAACTGCACCCCCCAGACTAGTGGGTCAACGCTGTGGCAATGTAATTCATTTCTTCTTATTCATCATATTAATCATGGGGGGGGGGGGAAATCATGGGGGGGGGGAGGGATAAATAATTGTATGCTCCGCATGGGCACTTGATTTGACAATAAATTTATTCTATTCTGTTCTATTCTATTCCCAACCCAGGGGTCGAAATATTCAAAATAATTTACCTGTCATACGAGACAGGTGACCAAAATGTTTACCTGTCACCTTTAAGAATTACCTGAACATGCAATCGTTGAAATTTTCACATGCATGTAATTAATTTGAGATTAATGACAAATTTAGATGTTGCAAGACACTAATAAATTAATGACACCTTCGGCTTGTTTTACTTGCACTTATTAGTAGGTGTTTTGAATGAATTTGTTGAAGATATATTTTGAACACCAAAACAAAATTATTGGCTACCTGTCAATAGAGACAGGTACTTTATTTCTCTACCTGTCTCTTTCAAAAATTACCTGTCTCTGACAGGTAGACAGGTGTAAATTTTGACCCCTGCAACCGTATGTTATTTTCCTATGTTGGACAGCACTACTGGGCTCTTTGATAAGTAAGAATAGAAAACGACCCACTCTCAAAAAAAATCATGGTGACACCCATGGAAACTCAGGTTTTTTACCATATACATGTCAATGCTAATAATCCATGTTGCAGGGCCAAGTTGTGACTCGGTGAAGTGTTTGCGTGCCATGATTGAGAGTGGAATGAACATCTGTAGGCTGAATCTTGCCCACGGCTCCTATGAGGTACATGTAAATCTGTCACTGGCTGAATTTGATTAATTAATTAATTTAAAGATCACCCTTGATGGTAATGAGCTTGAGAATGTCAAAATAGACAAAATAATGGGCCTTAACTGTTGATCATAGCCTGAGCTGGAATGATCATACTGATTATGTTTGTCAAAAACTTTCTTCCAAAATAGGAATACTATATAGATACAGACACCTACTCAACAAAGAAGCAAAAATCACCTACTACAATGCATACATTCTCCCACACATAGACTATTGCCTCACAATTTGGGGCAGTGCATCCACTACACAGACTGACAGAATTTACAAACTTCGAAAAAGAGCAGCCAGAATCATTTTAAATGCAGATTACTCGACCCCAACAAAAATACTTTTTAAAGAACTCGGATGGCTAACCATACAAGAACGGATAACATATCAGAAGGCTATTTTTATGTTCAAAATCATCAACCACTTATAATAATAATAATAATAATAATACTTTATTTCATGAGGGAGATCAATTAGTACAGTACCAATCTTCCTTGAGTCCCTCTCTCTCTCTCACACACACACACACACACACACACACACACACACACACACACATTGATATACATGTTTACAGCTGTACGAACATAATTATACAATAAAAATTTACTCATGTACAAACACATTGATTTTTACAAGCAACATATAACACACAATGTACTCTGGGTTATTATAATTGCATCTATGTATTCAATAAACACAGACATACTTTGATAAAATGAAGGTTTCCATTCGTCTTTTGAATACATTAAGATTTTGTGATTTCTTTATATGTATGGGGAGCTGGTTCCACAGAGTCACACCAGAGTACTGGAAAGAGCGTTTGAAGGTTTCAGTTTTTGTTTTTGGCAGAATTAGGTTCATTGAGGTAGTGGAGCGAAGATTTGTTTGGAAAACAGAAGCAGTAGATATAAATTGGTTTGCGAGGTAACTCGGAGCAAGTTCATTCAAACATTTGAACATCAAAATTGCCTTATGCAGCATGATTCTTTCATCAATGGTCATCCATTTTAAGGTCCTGAAAAGTTCTTGGCTTGGCGTTGTATATTTGGTATTCAGAATAATTCTTGCTGCACGCTTTTGGAGACGAAGTATACAGTTAATTGATTCTCTGGAAGCAGTTGCTTATGTCCCCCTTATCTCAACTCTCTCTTTAAATATGTTAATGAAATTACTGCACACACTCTAAGATCAACTGAAAACAACAAACTGTATCTTCCAAAACCCAGAACAAACTATCTGAAACAAAGCCTGAGTTTTTCTGGAGCAATGCTGTGGAACTCCCTTGGCAATAACCTCAAAGAAGCCCCATCTCTCAATGCCTTCAAGTCCAGACTTCTAAAATCCCTATGCCCTAGCACATAATATTATGTGTATTTTATGTCAGGACATTTACATGTAATATACTCTGCAGTGTTTCGTGATTGTATATGTTGTACATACATGTGTACTTGTATATTTTCTGGAGGGCCTCCGGGAAGAACAGTTTTTGCAACTGACAGAGTTACCCTCATGAAATAAAGATATATATATATATATTAAACATCCGACCCCCCATCTCTCCCTCCCTCCATCCTGTTCAATTTGGTCCAAAGAAGTTTACTCCTCTGATTGAATTGAAATACAGTCTAGCCTTGATATATGGTGCCTCGATACAGCGCCGATTCTGATACAAGGCGGGTGCTGTCGTGTTCCTCAAATTGACAAATGCATGTCATTTCAACCCTTTTACAATCTTTAGGTATAACAGCGTGATAGTGCGGTTACACTGTATTCATGTTCATAATTTGTTTCATTTTGCCTTAACAGTACCATGCGTTAGTGATCAAGAACATCAAGGAGGCGTCTACCTACCTGTCCTCTCCCAGACAGCTGGCTATAGCGGTTGATATAACTGGAGCCGGTATCCGGCTAGGTAGACTACAGGTGGTGAGTGCACCAGTAAAAAATCTGGAAACTGCAGGTAGCGGTACTCAACCATGGACCATCCTCAAATTCTGATGATTCCTGGGTCACATTGTGTTGAATAGGTTATCATCACGGGTGATAAGATACATGTACGGTCCATTGGCCACCACATATTCAGATACAATTTATGACTGGCAATATACATGTAATCTGTTAAACCACCAAGAACAAGTGATGTTAGGCCACTGTTAAATAATTGTTTGTTTCTCGTAACCTTGCTTGTAAAAATACACATGCTGAGTGCGATAATTATTAATTATTAACTTACAAACCAATTGTATACAAATATGAAGAAAATGAGCAGGTTTTACTCATGAAAATGTAAATCCCTCATGGATTTTAATTATTTGCCCTCAAAATATAGATGAGGGCTGGTTACGAGAAATGAACCATTAATTATCAGCGGCCTTATACTACAATCTGAGGTAGTCCTTTGAATGACTTACCATGAAATATGTTTTGAACACTACATTACGTGCTTTTGGTGGGGGGGGGGGGGGAACTGAAGATGTGTGTGTAGTATTCGACTAGGGTATTCTTACATGTATATTTAGTTATACTTTTGCAACTGTCCGACTATATTATAAATTGAGAAACGCCCTATAAAAATGTATTTTAGGGAAAATGACAATTGTCCTAAAGAGAGAAACAAAGACGTTGGATGTAACTCTTCGTTTTGCATATAACATCTTAATTTTCAAGCTCATCAAAATTTCTTCCTTCAAAGCCCAACATTAACTCGAAACCTCATATGCAGTTGTAGTTTAAATTGTTCAAGATATATTTTGTTTTGAGCGTCCTAAACAAAAGATGATATGTTATCATTAAAATTCTTACCGGTATATAATAATATAAAATTGGTACTAAAATTCAATTATTTCTTTATAATTTTAGCTTTGGCCTGTTGGGTGGTCTGAGATATTCAAAAGGAGAACTATATGACTCAAACTATTGCTATTTTTGTACCTATTCAGGAACTGGGTGTAGAGGTATTCTTACCCAAAGGTCACACGATCAAGTTGACGACAGACCTACATTACCGTGATGAAGGAACGGCCGACTGTATGTTTGTGGACCACATAGAGTTGATAGACAAATGTGAGATCGGCAGTCGAGTTTATATAGAGGAAGGTACCACTTCATTGGTCGTAACAGAGAAAGGTAAGACAGAGAGATATTTTTGTCTTGTCCGTCCGCTGCTCCGTCCTTCTGTAAAGGCGGAGATTGTCCAAATGATGTTATAAGTTATGCTCCACTGACATGACTGATCTTCTTGAAACTTCACAAGTGTTTTAATATCATGTTGACCTGAAGAAGCCTATTGATTCTGGTGGTTAATAGGTCAAAGGTCAAGGTCACAGTACCCAAAGCATCATATTGTGAGGTATGCTCCATTGATCTTCACTGTTTACAAAAATGTTGACCATGCGACAGCAATGAGGTCAAATTATTTGGAGTGAAAACAGTTACTTTACCATCAACACATCTTACCATGCATGTTCAGATTACAGTACATGTATGTATGGAAATACATTTAGGTTGTCCTAGCTTACAGAATGTACATTGCTCCATTGATCTTCACGATCAATTGACACAATTGGACACTTCACCTGTCATCAACCAGGTGGCAGCAGTGTTGTAGATTATACTGTCGTATCAGATACTTTGCTAAAATTAATATCGTATTTTCATGTACACAGGTTTACAGGTTATCTGTCCGATCACTGTCAATTATCATTTATGCTACGCGTAAATTATCATATAAAAATTTTGAAGAATGACCTAAAGCCTATGCCTTCTAGATACATATGGTCAGAGGACTCACTTCACAAATACCAAGATGCTTTATGTTCGCATCCAGTTCAAAATGCTATTGATAAATTTCTTGAAAACAGATACTCCCAAGAGCAGGTTGACTGTGCAGCAGATGATTTTAACAATATCCTTAAAACTGCTGGGAACATAGCCTTGAAATGCATTAAGTCTAATAGAGCCAGAAAAACTCGTATAATTACTAAAAAGAAACCAAGGTGGTATGATAAAACTTTGCAAAGTCTTAAAAGTAGCACAAAGTACAAAGCGTATCTATTATCTATATATCCAAAGGTACCATGTGTTAGATCTTCGTACTTTAAATCTCTAAAAGATCTTAGAAAAGCAAGGAAATATAAAAGGAGAAAATATAGAAACAGGCTTATTAACAATCTAGACAATTTAGTCGACGATAAGCCGAAAGAATTTTGGAAAATATTGGAAGAACTTAAAGAGAATGACAATCCAAAAAAGGAAGATACAGAAAATGTATCACCAGATGAATGGTTAAAACATTTTGAGAAATTAAATGTAAAAAGTAAATTCAGTTCAACTGAGAATTTCATTGATACAAATTTACAACATCTAGAACAGCAAACTAATTTCAGTGAGTTAGACTATAGAATAAAAGAAAATGAAATTAGTAAGGCAATTAAAGGACTCAAAACACAAAAAGCATGTGGCCTAGATGGTATCTGTAACGAAATGCTGAAATATGGCTATACCAGTCTTGGTTCATGCATTCAAAAACTATTTAACCTTACTTACTCCATGCAATGCGGTTTATCCCCGATGCTGGAGTGAAGGTTACATCTCTCCTATTCACAAGTCTGGTACTAAGAAAAACCCCTCCAATTATCGAGGAATTACTATAACCAGTAATATTGGCAAACTATTCAACTCAGTTCTTAATAACAGGTTGGAAAATTTTCTCTCCTCTCGCGATATCATTAGAAAAGAACAATTGGGCTTTACTAAAGGTGCGAGGACCTCTGATCATATGTTTGTTTTGAAAACATTGGTAGATTCATACCAACAGGTTGAACACAAACCAATGTACGCTTGCTTCGTTGATTTCTCGAAAGCATTTGACAAGGTTTGGCATACGGGTCTTTTTTACAAACTGCAGTCGATCGGTATAGGTGGACAATTTTACAAGATTTTAAAAGATATGTATAATAACAATATGCTATGTGTAAAGGTTGCTGGTGCACTGACAAACTGTTTTCAATCATTCACTGGTGTTCGTCAGGGCGACAATTTAAGCCCAAATCTTTTTAAGATTTTCATTAATGATCTACCATCCATATTTGATAATTCATGTGACCCGGTATTCCTTGGGACCACACCTCTCAATTGTTTATTGTATGCAGATGATGTTGTGCTATTGTCTGACAGTAAGGAAGGTTTACAACTATCCCTTGATAAACTACAATTATACTGTGATAAATGGAGTCTGGAAGTGAACATAGCTAAAACTAAATGTATGATATTTAACTGTAAAAGTGGAACATCTCCAAAATCATTCTGTCTTGGTGATGCCCAAATAGAAACAGTACAGTAGTACACATATTTAGGAATTACATTTAACCCATCTGGAACGTGGAAATTGGCCAAAGTTCAACTGAATGGCAAGGCATCTAAGGCATTCTTCAAAATTCGAAAATGTTTTTCATGTAATCCTCCTGGAATCTCCACTTCTTTGCATATATTTGATCATACTATTAAGCCTATTTTACTCTACTGTTCAGAAATATGGGGATCATCCATTGTTACAAAATTGAGTAAAAAATCATTTTTAGATAACTATATTAAGAATGAACCACTTGAAAGACTTAACTTGAAGTACTGTAAATACATTCTGGGGGTCAACTCCAAATGTACAAATTGTGCTGTGTTAGGTGAACTCGGTCGACGTCCTATGCTAATTGATGTTATTTGTTCAATGCTTAAATACTGGCGTCGCTTATTTGAAATGCCTGATGATACGTTATTAAAGAAAGCTTTTGATTTTTCTATCAAATTGGACACCCAAGGAAAAAAGACCTGGGTAACGGGTATTAAATGTATATTGTCATTCTTAAATCTAAGTCATTTATACGAACAGAAAAAAAGTTTATCTGTTGGTAGCTTAGTTTCCAAAGCTGCAAGAAGTTTCTCTTCTGTATTTTGTAACTGGTGGAATGAACAACTGTTTACCGACCGTCCCAACGTAGCGTATGGTAACAAACTCAGAACATATAGAACCTTCAAGCTAAATTTTGTGTTGGAACCTTACTTATCTATTCTGAATCGAGATCATCGCAGTGACTTATGTAAGCTACGAACAAGTAGCCATGACCTTCAGATTGAGAAAGGTAGATTTGCCAAAGTACCAGCAGATAAGCGTTTATGTACTCTTTGCAATGCTGGTAAGGTTGAAGATGAATTCCATTTTTTAATGGAATGAAATAAATATGATAATTTTCGGGACATATTTCTATTTAAATGTGATAGCATGAATGCCAACTTTTCTCAACTCGATATTTCAAACAAATTTATTTGGCTCTTATCGTGCGAGGATCCAATTATTGTGAAAAATTTAGGTAAGTTTGTTCATGATTGTATGAGCGCACGTAGCAATATGATTGATGGTTCGGCATCTAAACATGACAAATGTGTTACTGGTACAGGAATAACAGATGTTAGCTAATATACGTTTTTAGTGTTACAAACAGATACTAGTCAGTATTATCATAATTTATTGTAAAATGCCAGCGAAATCGCTGCTCCTGGCATTATTGTTCCTTGTATCACGACTGTTATTTTTCTGTAAATCAAATTATTTCTAATCAACTAGGTTATTCTATATGTATATATACTTAATTATCTTCGCTTGATTGTATATCTGCTCGATAACGGGCGCTGTGATCAGCAAATAAAGAACCTTGAACCTTGAACCTTGGGTCAACTCTTTTGAATCGTATATGACTGAAAGCTTAAGGTACATGTATATTATTGCGACTGTCTTAGGGCTGTTCCATTTGAAAATATGTACCCCCCACGGAAGGAGAAAAAAAAATAATATATTGGTGGGTGGGGTTGTCCAGAATAGAAATCTCTTGGTGGTCCCTCCAGGTAATAAATTGCTTCTCTTGGTGATTGTTTAAGCCTGTAAAAATATTGCTTCTGTGGGTGGGCCCTCTACCAATATGCACTGTGTTATTTGGAAAGGGATTCCTTTTTAAGGGGAGACGCGCGTTGACATATCGGGGCTGAACAATAAAAAAATTGAAAATGAGATTTTGTATTTTTTACGTCCATAATGTGCCCAATTTTCACATAAATAAATTTATTGGCTGACAAAATCATTGAAAATAGTTTAATTAATACCTAATTACTCGTGTTGTTAAACGGTCTCTGTCATTATTCGCCTAAAACCGCTGAAAACGGCAAGTTTTAGTCGTTGACAACAACCATTTCCAGGTCTAGATCGTTGGCGTTGTTGTTGTTGCCGCATATCGTTGGAAAGCTGAAGTTACAAGCTTGAATTTTGGTTAGATCGGCAATCTTCGCCTCAATCCGGTGTATTCCCGAGAGAAAATATAGTCGAACTCTTACGGGAACATCCATATATGGCAGAAGCTCATTATCATACGTCTCGGGGTCTCGAAAACATCCTTTTATGGCGAAAGCTCATTACCATATCACTTCCGTGGATAGCGGAGCGTCCCGAGTGACGTAATAGAATAGAATAGAATAGAATAGAAGCTTTATTTATAAAAACTCGGTCAGCCATCATCTATCGATGCTCTTCCTGGGAGCCGAGTGCTATAACAATCATAATAACAAACAGTGTATAGGGTATAAAAAATAGAGCTCACATTCTAACACAATAAGGATCATGATTTGGTAAAAACATCCTCGTAAATGTATTTAAAACATTCGTGTTTAAACACAGCCAAAGATGAGCTGTTTCTGACACGGGATGGCAGAAAATTCCACGCCACTGGGCCCGAGACAGAGAAGGCTCTCTTATAAAAATCTGTTCGTGAGAATGGGACATATAATTGATCTATATTTACATAGGATCTAGTAAATCGGGTTTGTCTACTTGTAGACAATATAAGCTTGTCTTTTAAATAAGTAGGAGCAGATCCGTGTAAGCTGCTGTACACCAGGACACATTCGCTGTACATTACGTGCTGTTTAAATGGAAGCCACTTTAATCGCTTGTATAAGTCGGTGGTAGAAATTTCGAAACCACAATCTAAGATTAACCGAGCAGCTCGTTTTCTTAGTACCTCAATTCTGTGTACAGCAGAATCAGTGCACTTCCCCCAAATATTAACACAATAGTTTAGCAGTGGTTGAATAAAACAATTAGCGACGTCAATGGATGGCTGTGGGCATGCGCGGTCGGTCACTTCCTTAGCAACGGCTCAGAAGGAAATGGCGGCTGTTTCATCGCTTCAACTGTTTGAAGCGTGAAAAAACAATAAATCATGCCTATGCACAATTTTTGTATCGTTTGAACGTGCCAAGTTGTCAAGGAAATAGTAGAAACGACTCGTGGCTGTAGAAACCGAATAAAACTACAGTTTTTACGCTCCAGAGCGCCACTTCGATGGTGTACAGCCAAGCATTTGCCATTTTCTCTGAAATCAGTTTTCCGGCCGATATCGTTCCTTAGAAAAAATTGTTTTCCCTTCCAAATAAAAAATGTGGGTGGGTGGGCTGCTATGATGAAAAAAAAAATGCTTCTCTCCCAGGTTGTACTGGACATTTATTTGCTGTGCTTGGTGGAGGCAAGGAGAATTCATTTGCATATATTGGTTGTTGGGGTGTACAAAGTTTCCCTTCCGTGGGGGGTACATCTTTTTAAATGGAACAGCCCTTAAGTTTAACTAATGAAAGAGCACAATATGCATGCTTCCGTTGTCAGAGTGTGTAACCTTCTAACATCTGTGTAACACCAGCTACATTGGGCTGAGAAATATGACGTGCATGCACATTCAGTCTTTATTGATTTTATCAGCAAAGGAAGTAGTATGTACATGTATACGATAGACACAGAAAATAAATCCCATAGATCATATAGAAGAAGGGGGATGTTAGCTGCTCAACTGTTGGAAAAACGCACACTTTACAATGTTCTGTTCACCTGTGACATTTAGTAAGAGATGATGCTGATTGGCCGAGAGCAATGCATGCCACATTATAATTGCCTCAGTGCAATCAGAGGGTATATCTGACAGTAGGATTTTTCCAATCCAATGCCTTGAGCACCGAATAGCATGATTTAGCTGTCGGGTTAAACAGTCCAGTTCATACTCTGCACAGGGTGGAGTGTGTTCAGCTATGACTAAATGACACTGCGGTACCTGTGAATCTAGAAATTTAATTTGAAAAAAAAGAAAGTCTGAAGCCTCACAAAGCTTTATACATTGCCTTGGTACTGATGGCTAGTAACCTAATGAAGAGTTTTGCATTGCTCCACCTGGTGGAATTTGAACTTTGTGGGGAGTATTTCCCCCGAGTAGTTTCCTATCATTTTTGTGTTCCCCAAAGAGGCCGAACAAAACAAGACACAGGCCTTCAAATGCCTCCTATATTTCCTATATTTTTGAGTCGTTCCTATATTTTACTCAAAACCTCCTATATTTTCTATATTCTTACTTTTTCTCATGAAAACCTTCCCAATGCTCTGAAATGAGTCAATTTGGCATGGGAAAATACATTTTAGAAAAAATTTTGGCCTCGCTTTGCTTGGCAAATATGAAAACATTTAAATTTCTCTTTCTTGATCAAACCAGCAGAACGGGTCTCCTCAACCACCACAACTATGACCGCATTCAGTGGAAATAAATTTATTAAACACCAAAAAAACTACCAATTTTGGAACATACAATGTAGTAGTGACCTGTCTCGGGTAGCGAAAACCCCAGGTTTCTCGCCCCACCCTATCCCGCGCCACACCTATAGGGATAGGGAGATCGCGTGCCCTTTCTATACTACTCATCGCGCACTACTCATCGCGCATGCGCAGTCGACCCATTCTACTGTAGGGTGTAAGCCTGGCCCATGGAATCTCCGGTAGCAAAAACCCTAGGTCTCTCGCCCCACCCTATCCCGCGCCACACCTCTGCGACCCGCTGTGCAGTGAGTAAATGGGAGTCGCAGTCGGAGTCGGACATGCCACGGATTATACTAGGGAGATGGTAAA